>QNGE01001329.1:60091-97889 GCA_008508345.1 Paragonimus westermani | reverse complement strand
CAGGCACATGTTGGCCACTGGCGACCGGATTAATCCAGAATTAACATTCAGAATTATAATGCGCCACGCTATTCCGCGTTTCCTGCGTTTTGCCGAGGTGGTCGCGATTAGACGTCTCAAGCCAGTGTTGTGCGTACATAAACAATTATATGTAAGCCTTAGACTCCCATGGACTTGATAATTCTGTCCTGTCGTTGTCCACCCCATTTGCTATTTCATTTCTTCACACACCCTCATCCCATCAGTGACATACATATATGTTCCTGGTTATTGTTATTTGGTACTGAAGAGGCAATACGAAATGTTAGCATCTACCAGTGTCCGTCTTCTCAGTGCTATGCATATTATGTGTTGATGTATAGCTGGTTCATAACTTGAATCAAACATAAATTTAACGAATCGTTTAATGGCTCGCTTTAGTTTGATGATTCGGTAGGATCGGTGCATTACAGATCATGGTTGGCTGTACAGCGTTCGTCCATTTCTTGAAAGCAAATAAATTCTACTCTGTTGGACCTTTGTCTGTTTTTTTAAACTTGCGCAGATTTTAACTGGCGAGGACTGGAATGAGGTGATGTACAACGGAATGCGAGCGTACCTGGGAACTCCATGGTACGGTGTTGTGGTGATTTACTTCATATTTCTCTTTATCGTGGGGAACTGTATCCTTTTACTAACAGCATTTGGGTTGTTATGTACTGCAAACATTCCTTTCATTCACGCTCTTCGGTTAGTCATTGCACCTGAACTGCAGTTTGGTCAAAGTGACCACGCGTGAAGTTGATTAACATCTTAGGTAGTCAAACGATTGTAATGAAAAATCCTCAGAAGTGTGGTCAATATGATTGGTTTTTCTAAACGATGGTTATTTCTTCGATCACAGGTCCCCGATTTCGGATTGGCAAGATGAAGGACTGCAGCCTCAAAACGTTTGGTTTGCAGCTGCCCTACATACTTCTGTTATATAGTTGGCGTGTGATTGACCTTTAGATGACTAAATCCGCGACCACGTTTCTACATACTTCAACGCTACACTAACTGTCTTTAGGTGGTTAGCATGTTGTTTTGCTCAGCGTTTATCTGATGGTGTAGATACGTAAAGCTACACGTGTTCCAGCTGCTGTAGTTGCCCAGCCCAACTGATTGGCGTGCTGGAAAATTTGCGGTAGAAGCAAAATCACCGGAATTTTTTACTAAACAAAACGTTTCTATCTCGTCTGACTATCAGATGCCTATTCACAAAAAGTGAGCTGACCTTAGTCACTACGTGGTCTGATGACTACCATTTAATATTTTTTCATCTGTCTGTGCTTCCAGCTTCAAGTGTGTGTTGCTAACGTGACCTACCAATCTCGAAACGTGCATCCGGCAAAACCTCTCTTATCGCCTTCTTGAGTCATGGTGAATACCGACCATAATAGGCTGGCCGATGTCAGCTGATAAGAAAAATAAACGTAACAGACGTGAAAATACGCGGTCAAACAGTCCATTAAGCATTGACCACCTGATCATTAAGGTATGACGTACAAGTCTACTCAAACGTGTTTACAGAATAAATTATGCTGTATGTTTACATGTCGATAATGTGGTTTTGTGCTGTTGCGTTAGGTCAATATAGGACAGAACTCGTATCCTGATGGGTTTGACAGTAATTGCCAATGAAGGCCAAATTCAATGGCTTCTTTCGTGGTAGTATTAAAGTATGATGATCTCTTGCTCTCGTTCGATGACTTTGTTTACGCGTTTATCACTTTTGATTCCTCTTGTCTACTTCAAATGCTTGCGAAATGAGCTTAAAAACACATTTGATTAAGTGGTAGCAATCACATATTGTAGGATTTTAATTCTGTTGGGTCCACGTCATCACGCACATAACAGCTGTAGTGGCTTCCTGAGCAGATGTTTGTAGACATTTTACTCAACGTATTCTTGGCCATTGCGGTGGACAATTTAAACGATGATGACGATGACGATGACGATGGGCCTAGTGCTGAAGGTGAGAAACAGGACGAAAAGTCTATGGAGGTTGTCAAGGAAAATCAATCTAAAGAAATCATCCCAGAGCCGGAGAAGACAGAAGTTTTAGAAGCCAAGTGAGTGAACTCTGGCTAAGGGCCACCGGTGTTTATTTCCGGAGGCAACTTTATGTTCTGTGTGAGAGTTCCTGAAGCGTGTGGTAACTTCTGTTGGTGTCCATCCACATAACCAAGGTCAAAAACTTCACACCTACTACCCCGAATGTGCCCAAATTGCGAATTCCTTCACATCATAGGGACTGACTGCGATAATAGAAAGAGGTGTGTTTAAAAATATTCTATATCGTGCAGTAATGGTCGCCAAGCAGAAGAAACGTCATCGTGATTAAATGTTGTGAAGCGAGATTATAGTCCGTCGGTCCAATTTCGTTGAGCGACGGCTCGTCCGATTGCTCTTATTGTCCGCAATCCAACCGCTGTCAGCTTTGGTCAAATGTCATCACCGCGTCAAGATGTTCCACCAACTGTTCAAATACTTACGCCTACGATTCGGTCATCCGTCACAATACGCTCATTTGCCAGGGACGGATGCATATTGATGACCTACCATTTTGTCATTATTATCAAACCGTGTAAACGGTGAGCAAACTTTTTCAGTTATGCGTCGGTACGCATAAGACAGAGACGCAGTTCCCGTATTCACCCACTTTGGTTAGACATGTGAGCCGATTTCTAGTGTAGCTGCACAATCATCCGTTTTTCAATGATAATATTGCTGACTGTTTCCAACTTACACATCACTTGCCATGGTGCTCCATGTATTCGAACTTTTATTGACCCTGTTTTGTCAACATGTCTTCTTCTGTGCCTAAGGTGCAAAATAATTCTGAAAAGTCATTTGGTATTATAGTCGGTTTGATTGTCATGGGACTCACACACTATGTGCGCTTGCTAGCAGTGGTATGCGGTCGTTCAATTGATTGATTGGTTTACCACAAAACCAGCGTAAGCACTGATCTCAGGAACGGATTTACCGAATAGTTGTCTTTGATGCTAGCGGGATTTTGCTACTTTCAAGTACAGTTATGACACAATAATCCTCATAAAAGACTGTCTATTTGTCACACCTCTTTCATTTGGCTGTTGTTTCTCATTTGTGTTTATTCAATGTTTTGAGGATACCACTGTCTACGATAAACCGTGTCTCATATCATACTCACAAGTTACAATCCTAAAGGAATATTTTCCTTCATCCTTTGATATCTCCACGAGAGTTGGGTAGAACACAGGGTTTGGTATGCGCATTCACTGGATACGAGATCGGAACGAATCAATATTGGTAATATTAATAGAAAACTAAACCTTTTTTGATGAAATAGAATTTCTGGATTTTAATCATATCGGTCTCACAACTTGAGTATAATAACTGTGTATTTCATTTCGTGTCCCGTACCTGTTTAAAATAAAGCAGCATCACTCTCCATGAGAAGCCGTCATAGTTGTGGGCGGAATGCGTTTGTCCTAGCAACGTACAACCAAACGCTGCAACCCGTGTTTATCTCGCGTTTCTAATTGACTAGTTTGACTTACAACGGTAACAATAATTGATGAGGTAAACCATTCAGGTGTAGCTTTTGCAGTATTTTTTATACAGGTTGTTTTTGTTGGTTCTGTTTTTCTCTCTAGGTCAAAAACTGTTGAAAATCAGCTCGGTAAGTAAAAATGATTTTTGAACTTTGCGTGGTTACACTTCAAGGCGTAAAATTGTGGTTCTGAAGCGCAGTCAAACGGTTCGTGTTTACTTGCTGATGTTTAACATTGACGATTGTTTAGTGCAGGTACTTGATTTACAATAGAGAATTATTCATCTCTCACTGAGATAGTGAAAATTTAAACTGCCCCAAGGTCACTAAATTGTGTACCTTAAAGGACGACATGTAAACATCATGAGTTTACATAGTTTTGTTAATAAGTCTACCAGACTATTGTACATTGTTGGCTAATTCGTCGGCCTAGCTTATGACTGCAATCTAGTTAGCACGTACTGAGTATTGCTTTTTTCCATTGCTTATCAATACGGCTTTTGCCACCCTTTAGCATTCTAAACAAATCCTTTTATCATAACCATATTAGAATTATGTAAGGTCAATTCCGTATGTGGTTCCGTTCCAAAAACATTAACCGGCAGGAAATTTCACAATTCCCAACACGGCACAAAGACAAACTTTGCGAAATGTTAACATTTTGTTTGTTCCTCACAGTCTCTTACGTAAAGCCATTGTTTCTATTTAAGAATTACATGGCGACACGAAGAGAAATCAAACGGGGCTCACACCGACAAAATCAGGATCAATTTCGCGTCAATTACTGTCTACGTCAGCACCTTTTGTCCGCAATGAAGTGGTCGATAGTAACCGATCAGAAGTGTACGCTACTAACAAGAGCGAACGAAATGTTGATATCTCGCATAATCTATTTGTTCGCCTTATCAGTGAACTGACCCAACGAAACCCGATTTTTTTCGAACTATGCTTCCGTTTTGAACCAACATAGAAAGTTCAAAGATGTCGGAATTATATCAGCCAGTCCAGAACTCTGTGATTTTGCCGTTAATTCATACTCCTTTTGTGGCATTTGTCTCTTTTGGAGAGACTGATCGCATATATGATAATATCTTCCCACCAAACAACTGTAGTGAAAAGAAAACCTTAAATATTCTGCAGTTAGCCAAACTAATCACAATGTTTTCATATGCGTTCAGGATTATTGTGGATATTGCTGCTATGTTCTGCGAAAGGAGTTTGCGCATCGCGACTGCCATGATGACCTTCAAGTAGGCGGACAGGATGTGTGTCTAAAAAAATGTGGGTAGAGTTCCGCCGGCTTTGAACCGTCATATGTCAGTTGACCGCCAAATCCATCACACTGTGCCTAATACTTACCTTCAAACAGCTCAGATTAGGCCTCCGATTTAAGTTGAGCTCCATCAATCCAAGAGTGTGCAAAATGGTCACGGGTTTCTCCGCTTCAGTCGGAACCAGCGTTGAAAATTTGGTGCAAATTAACCAAACATTTGCAAACTTTGTGTACAAGTAAATTTCTACTAATTCTGATGACTACTGTCGATGACTTCTAATTTTACAACGACGATCAAGAAAAGATTGTAACGCTCACTGCAGGCTTCTGGTTAACGCCACTTGGTACTGCACAAAAATTCGTTGAAGGTTACGTCAACTTTACACTGGTTTTGACGGTTTTTCTGCAGCATTTTTACCCTGTCGCATTTATAATATGTTAGGTCATTAGCGAAGAAAAAACGGTTTCGCTGATTCGAAACGAGTGTGATGCATGAGACGGCAGGCCTCGTCTGTTGCATTTGTTTGCCCTAAATTCATTGTATGCAGACCTAATTCGTAGCATTCATTCCCGGGCTAGTCATAAGCCCATGGTGCCTGCCCACAATCATCATCAAAAATGGGTGGCTTTACTTTACTTGTAGCCTATTCACGTATCGCGTGTTCAGTGTGAACCGGAAGGCGTCTATGCTGATGTCTTTGTGGTCCAACCAGCCAGTGCTAGTAAGCCAACTGGTAGTCTGTCAGGAAAGTGACATTCTTCTCTCTCAGAAACAAAAATATGGTGAATTCACTCGTAAGATTTAGGCAACGAACAAAGATGTCGAAAATGTTAAGGACAAAATAGCCTTAAGACTGGAGTATGTGCAATACTTTCTCCATAGAGCTGGGATAAAAATCAAAATCCAAACTTGAACAGAATGCCAGGATTCTTTAACTTACAGTGTATCAGCAGACCTGAGGTAAAAAAATGTATTGCTGACTGCTGAAAACTATTTTTCTGAGCAGAAGAGGAAGTGGTTTAGCAGATGACGAAGTCGTTGAATGATACGAAAGTACACGAACAAAAGTAGAGGAGGCTAACGTGAATTGAATTGCGATTTCACGACGGCTTTGTTTCCTGCGAAATTCTGGTTAATCATTACGTATTGATTTTGACCTGAAAAACGCAAGTAATTAGCAGTTTTCATTATGAAGTGAACCCTTATTTGCGAGCTTAGTAAATCCTTATGATTGGTAGCATTTTTTCTTCTAAAAGTGTACCAGATACGTCAATCGCCCGTTTGTGGAAACAACTGTTATCTATCAAGTCATAGCTTGAGTGTGACGTCATGAAGACCGCTGTGTGTTCCACTTCTTAGGATTTCATGCCCTTATATTTGTCCGAGAGAGAGAGAGAGAGCGAATATACGACATTTTTGAGTATATAAATGTATGCCAGCATACTATCTTAGACATTTTAAGCCACTTTTTTATGCGATCATCATACCTATCTTTATTAGACACACAGAACCAGACGTACGAGGAAATGTTCCCAGAAGTTGACATTTACGGCGATGACGGTGAAGAAGGAGGTGGCGAAGAGAATCGTGATGATCAGAAGGATTTTTCTGCTCAAGACAGTCGTACAATGCCACCTCATTCGGCGTTTTTTATTTTCTCAGACACAAACAAGTGAGCTCCATGTGGGTGTTTGGGTTCTACGGTGGCAAGCGAATAGCATATTTGACTTACTAACTGTAACAATCTTACGTTCATAACAATTTCACATCGTTTCTGACAACCATCAGAACATTAAGAACCTAGAGAAAAGTTAGTCCGTAGAACAGTATCTTCTACGTGCATTTGTCCGAAACCCCAATATCCAGTACCCTAAATCACTAATCGGTTTGCAACGTTCTTTTGGTTAGCTTAATCGGGTTAACACCAGGACAACGGTGCAGTCTTTCTGGTAACCCCAATATACATGTTTGGATGAATTTTGATTTCCGTCGTGTAGTTCCAATTTTATTAAATTTACCCATACTGTTGTTTAACAAGACTGTTCTCAAGTTTAGTTCGAAATTGACTGACACTGTTTGCGCAATCATTGCTTTAAAGCTTACTGTCATTTCGAAAGCCATTCCACTGGTTACCCTAGCAGTGCTGCTGCAAAGGAGAACGCACTATGAGGTTCACTATTTAACACATGCATAATGCCATGCGAACTCTGATTTACCCTCAGAAAGTAGGTGTGGGTCTATGATCTAAACGTCTTTCATGTGTAATGATGATCACGGTTTTGGGCAAAATGTTAAACGCCGGATTGAATTTCAACGTAGATTAAATGCAACGAAATCATACCACATAATATCTTCAGAGTAAACAGTTTAGTTCATAAGAAGTCATTACTACGCTTTATACGCGTAGAAGTAGAGACTTTCAAATGTTTAAGTACCCGGTAAATGGAAGGCGATGAGCTGAAACACTTTCGGAATAGTAGAAATCAAAGGTAATTATGACAACAATGTCCGGTTGTCTTCAGCCACAATTGTTGTTCGTTCAGTATAACCGCTGATTCCCTCTTCTGGGTAGTTCATCAAGAAGACGAGCGAATCGGAGTAGAGATTGCAGTGGGTTATAAATAGCACAAGTGGAATGAACCTGTTCACTTTCTGCGCGAAATCGTTTGACGTTGTCTTCAAAAACGACAGTACATTGTCGGTGCTAGTGTAACACACACACTAACAGTTCTTATTTGATTATCCGTTACATCAACTTTGGGCAACGTGAGTAGCCATTTTTCATTCGCACGTTAGCAATTATGTTCAATGCTTCCTCTGCTATATCTGTGAAACATATTTTACTGGTTACGCTCCTGTTTAAGCGGCAAAAAAAAACTATTAAAATATGTACTGTTCAGTCCACGTTCAATTACGATTAATCGCGTGCTATAGAATTTCAACGGATTGTCCTTTTAGGCCTACATATGTAAAATGGAACGTGTTATCCGACACTTTTCTAAAAGTGAATGAGGTAGAACGATGTGGTTGATTGACTGTTTGTGCAACATCGGTTGGATCCTGATCTTAGTTAGGTGTAAACTATTCTGTCAATTTAGCTTGTCAGAAAATATAAACGGGGAGATTTTTAGGCAAGTCAGAACTATTATTCAACCTTACCCATCTGAGAATCCACAGGCTGCGTATCGATCAGTTCTGTATAGTTAGTTTCAATATGCATCAGTTTGAAACGGGGTACTCTTACTGTCATCCATCATAAAACAATTTTAGGAGCTTGTAATCAGTTGTTGCACCTAAGCTCATGTGCTGCAAAAAACCTGCAATTGTGCTATCCTTTCATTGGGTACTCATCGTGTGTGTTTGTTTGTTCCCTGTGTCTCTATAGAGCACTCTCTTAGAGGAGTTGTTTTCCAGGCGTCTTTTGGTGGCATTAGCTGCAATCTTTTGTCATTGCCGTTTTGATGTAACTGCTGTTAATCACCGTGGTTGAAAAAACAAACAGACGTGATGGTTAAAAAATGCCGGCAGTCTCAGACTTATTCACTACATGATTATTCAAGTGGTCTTATTAGACTCGCAGTAAACACAAATGTAGTGAAACATTTGTAGTACTTGTCAAATAATCTTCATGAGTTCGTCGGCCAGATGATGAATAACCGGAAACAGACTGTTCACCAAAGCATCGTTTACATCGAATTTGCAGTACTGCAAACAAATTATTATGTTTTTCTGTAATCCTTGTTCATCCCTTCTCATGTGTTCTTGCGTAGCATAGTTTTCAACGATTGACTATCCTGTTGAAAAATGAGTTTTGATTTTTGTCACAGTGTAAAATGCGCACATTAAGAGTTGTCAGAGTGCACCCTAAAATGACATTTCTATTGGTTTTATACGGAACGGAAGATCAACTGTTTTGTTTATCCGTCTCTGTGTCTGTGTTACGCGTTGAATAAACATATAAGACAGTTAGTTGATCCAAAAATGACAGTTGTGCGCCTAGACGGCTGTGTAAGAAGAAAAACTGTTTTGCGACCTGCTAAAACAACCAACAACTGGGAAACCGAGCAAACTTTCAGAAAGGCAGACAAACACAAATTGCACACATACATAGGTTTACATGTATATAGTTGGTGATATTTAGGTATGCGTTAAGGGATATTGAAGCTGACTGTAGCCCCAGGTGAATCCAGTACATGTGCCTTGTTGATCGCACAGATTATATTGTCATCCAAAGAAGTAGCTTGCATGATGAGATGATGTTTTATACTTTATTCACGTGCATTCGTCTCACGAATATCTCGATGATTATATGCATACATGTGTAAAAATTAACAAATTCAATCATATGCATGGTTCATTCGACGCTTACTCACACAAACCCTTTTCCCCTTAATTTGCAGATTTCGCATATTCTGTCACAATGTCGTATGCTTATCGCACTTCGGCAATATCGTCCTCGTTTGTATTTTGGTCAGCAGTATTCTGTTGGCGGCTGAAGACCCGTTACATGCCAGTTCACACCGCAATAATGTAAACAACGTTTCTGTATCGATTTTTACTTAACGGTCCTTTCGCTGTCTCCTCTCCGTATCAGCACGGCAGCTACGTTTCAACAACATACATACATACAATCAAACAGATATTGGGGTCCTCATAAGAACACGATACTAACACTTGTTTCTATGTTCTCAGTATATGCATATCCATATTGAGTGACCACATATCAGTCAACACTTGTTAATCTTTCTCACGAAATATGATAACGTAGTAGAATCTCCGAAGAAGTTTCGAGTTTCAAGTAGATAGCAACAATAACGATAACAGTATGATCTTTTAGCATAATTCGGAGTGATTTAATTTGCACGCAAGCAAAATTGGCCCAAATTGTTGCATCCCGCTGAAGAGTCTTACCGACATTCTTATTTGACACGGATGACCTTCGTGTTGTTTATTTGGTCAACTACAAATCACTTGCATAACGTCCAAACACGAATAGACGACTGTTTGTTCTACTAAACCAGTGTCCATTCGAGCGCGTTTACTCAATCAGGTCTTATGTCAAAATTGCTTCCTACCTACCCGTTCGAACACCATAATTATTATTTGAATGTTTTCCTCACGGTGTCTTTTTATGAGTCTCATAAGCGTTTTAAGACCGCGGCGCTTTTTATTCCATACTGACTGTCGCCCTGCATTCAGCTGATCATGTTGATTTCTGCGTCATTCTATCGTTGTAAACATCTGCTAATCTGCTTTGATTTCAACTACTCAAATTGAACATGTACTGCAATCAGTAGACTAGCCAGATCGATACCACATTGTTTTCTGAATACCTTCTCTCGCGTGTCACCATCACAGACCTACACATCCTCCATATTTTTCTCTCTTTCAACCAGATCTTGAACATGTTCGATTACTTTTTTACCAGCGTTTTCACTGTGGAGATCACGTTGAAAGTAAGTTTGTACTAAGAATTGCAGTTACACATTTTAGGTAAATATCACATTCACTTGAGTAGTACTAAATGTATTACTAAATGTTCATCGTATGTAAATTCTCGTATTTCGGTCAGGCAATGTTCCACACATTATTCACTCGTGTTTCAGAATAGTAACAACTCGTGATGTACAACCTCCAAGATCCCTACAGTATATACCGGAACCTTGTCATTTACAGTTATTTCTCATCAACCTGGAAAAATTGCGTGTTTACAAAAACTTATTAGCGTTTACTGTGCAAACGCAGCGAGGTCCCGAGGTCCGCTACCTGATTTTCTTGTAACAGATCAAGTAACCATAATTGGAAACGGCATTACACCACTGGTTCTTACTTATGCTCAATTGCCATAGATTCACGGAGAAAAAAGCAACCCCTAGACAGAGATAAGAATCGAAATGGGATATGACCTAACTACGAAAAATAACTCTGTTGGTACTCAGCTATTCAGTTTCTAGTTACCCATGCCTTGCCAACAAACAAGCGAGCTGTAATTGGAAGTAAGGCGTCATCAGCAAGATAGCGTCCTTGTACCTTTCACCGCCCCGCGTCATTAGGAGCACTCACATCACAAAAAACTCGGCCAAACAACGGCAACGTTCACGTCACTGAGCTCGATTAGCCGCGATCTCATCTAAAGTCTCCAGCCACGGACTCTGGGAGTCACGAGATCCTCAGCCCCGGAGACGAACCCGGTCTACAGTGGTCTACTGCTTGGCAGATGACTTCGATTCTTACACCTTATCATTATCCGTGCACCTCACACCTTATGTCAGTAGTTGCGGCATCGACAAAACCTGTTCGGTGTGGCAGGTCGTCACGTAACTATTTGTTTGTTGTGTAACAAAGACAATTAATACTTGCCGGTATATCTTAGACAGTGGGAATAAGATTTATATGCGTGCAAGACTAGGTCGCAAGCGATGTCTGACACCTTGAGCCTCGGCCAGAGGTCTAAACCTCAATGCTCTCCGGTGAACAAAACGAATTCGTTAAGATGGGTGGCGTCTATGTACAGGTAAACACGTACGTTCAGTGCTACCTTCAACGCAACTGACTTTACAGGAAAAGTAAACATGTACGCACACAAAGCTATTACAAGCTATTATTACAAGCTATTACGGAAACAATCACATAAATGTTAGTTGCATACACCATGCTGGGGTTAACTTGCATTCGATACGTAACATTCGTAAGAAACCAATGATCCCGCTAGTTTTGATACCGAGTAGCTTGTTGCATGGATATGTGCAAACTATGGCGCCACACGTTTCGCACAGTACACAGAGTAGCATACTGACTACCTGTTATGGAACGTTTGCTTTCAGATGATTTCTTACGGGTTTATCCTGCACGAGGGGGCATTTTGTCGCAGTGCCTTCAATTTGCTGGATCTAATCGTCGTCTGCGTCGCACTGGTCTCTTTTGTGTTACGGTGAGTGTGATTAGTACGAAAGCACCGTGTTGCAACTTTTCCATTTGTGTGAAATACATCCCCTCATGTCGGATCTGATCAGTCTCTTCTTGCATGAAGTAGTATAACTCCATGGAATCAGTCGATCACGGGAACGCCACTTTGCCCGATGAGTTTCTTTTTCAAATTCCCTCGGTGGTTTTGCATGGGTTTCCCGATATTTATCATGCTGTGCTCATGCAATTAGTACATCGAGCTGTAAGGCCTAAACACGCAGAATGTCCTATTCAGTGACAAGCACTAAATCATTTTTGGGAAAAATCTCCTGATAAAGAAACGCTTTCTGCGTTGAATCAGACCAAATTGTAATACTGGTGCACAGTGAAGAGAACTCGCAAGTTAGTGAGTAGTAACCTCCGTTTGTTTACTTTATATACTGCATTTCAAACGATTGGCGTGCTCAGTGCGAAATGTTTTATTCTTAATTTCATGTGTGCCTGCACGAACAAAGAAACCAAACGATTTCAGCGGTGAAGATTCTTCGCGTGCTCCGTGTACTTCGTCCTCTGAGAGCTATTAACCGTGCCAAAGGCTTAAAGGTCAGTTTACCGCGTAGTACGTAATTTTCGGGGGTCTGTTTTCAAGCTCACTTTAGTTCAGAAAAAGCCCAGTTGCGGAAAATCTTGGCATCTGCTTGATTTGAACCGACGACAAGAACCACATCTCCTGTGTGGCGTGTTTTCTTCTTGCCCATCTAGGTTGCTCATAAATTCGTTTTTGCCATACCGTGGCCATTAAAATCTGCTACACGATTCACTTCTCAGGATCTCTTCGTTGCACAAGTTATATGTTTTCCCTCTTAGATTTCCGAGAACATGTGACCGGGTTGCGGTTGTTCCCACTAGTCACGCATACGTTCTTGAAGCAAACTGATTTTGGAACTATTTCTTTCAAGTACTTCGTTTTACGACCCCACCGAGTTCGCAAGTACAGCAGCAGTGACTCACAAAATGAGTTAGACTGTTTAAATCAGGTCGTTATGTGGTGTTGATTTCGGCCAGAATCAATGAAGTTCACGATAGGCCTAGTACAAGCGAAATTGAAGATGCGATGGCAAAATGCCTAGCGAGAGGCTCAAACCATTGCTGGTCTCGGTGCGCTACCACCGTCCTACGCGAACACGTCTAAGGTCTGCACAAAATCAATCCCAACAGCTCCTGTAACTATATCCTATTGATCGACCTATCGTACTGTAGGTCTTTCATACATATTCCCATATGTTGCTCGCAGTTAATACTGACCAAACATTTCTCACGTTGTTGCACGCAGCACACTGATTCGGTTCTACGAGCTCTCGTTTGAACTCTCTTCTCTTGTGTATTTTACATAGCCTCATTGAATTGCTTACGCTACCTCATTGTTGGCTGATACTTGCTGGCAGTTAAATTCTGTGCTCACATTTCACTTGGTTATAGGTTGTATAATTTGCTAACCATTACTGGTTTCTTGTACGGAACCAGTTTTATCTGTATAAAGCTTCAATATTCTCTCTTGCTCTGATCCGAATCAAGAGATTTGCAGTTGTCCTTGAATCCTGACTGATTCTACATGTGGCATCATGTGCATGTAGTAGAGTGTACATGTGTATAAATGTAATATTACCGCGGTTGAATTATCACGACTGTAGTGGTGGCTAATTAAATTAATGCCTCCAAACCAACTTGAATAATACTCTTCGCATTCGTTATTGAATAACGTGTGAAAAAAATGATTAGCAGTAGTTTTAAGCTAAGATTAAGAATGCAGCTTTCTCTCCTCATTATCTGCCGAAACACCTCAATATCAGATGTCTCTTATATTCTGGTGGCAAATTTAACACGATGATCCCTACGCACTACCCCGGAAATTGGGCTGCTCTTTGTCATTTTGGTCATCTTTTCAAAAAATGCATACATTTCATTTCAGTATAAACATTTTGGGATGCTAGTACTCATGTATATAGGTGCAGCACGCAGCGCATTTTCGCGTTTGCAATGCGGGTCTAGATGTTTCGTTCATCGGACTCAGGTTGTACTTAGTTGATCTCATTTTGCTACTTGTAAGAACCGAATATTCTGTTTTGTCGAGTTTTTCGAGTTTTTCGGATGGTCATTGCGTGAAATATTCGTCCAAACTATTTCTGGTTGTCAGACAGTTCCAAACCTTGTTTATCGTGATCAATGTGCCTCTGATAAGCAACACTACTTTTGCTCGTGCGTTAAGCACGCCTCAGGAGAAATACTAATATCTGTTTCTATCTGTTTTGTAAAGAATTCTATCCTTGGGAAAAGGATTGCCAGAAATATACCTGTATCTCAAGTGCATGCGTACGCATGCACCTTAGTCCAAAAATTGCATTACAGTTATTTAAGCCTGTCATTGCGGTACGCATTCAATTGTTAAAATATTCATTAAGTAGTGCCTGTTCTGCGCACTTGACCTTGGATGTTTTTGCCGGAGTCACAGTGAATTAAGAATGCTTTGGATTGACATTTTTTCATTGGTTTAGTAAACACGGCCCACATGTGGTTAGCAGCGTGAACCTACGCGAACTTATCCTCGCTCTAAGCACCGACTTGGTAGATTTCATTCTTGCTTGTCCGTTGAATTACTGATCCGCCGTTCTTATGTTGATTTGACTATGCTGGAAAGAAACCGGCTGTTGACTGTAACTTTATAAGACAATATCGTTTGGATTTCAGGGAGTAATGTAGCATCGTTTTGTAGGGATCGTTTTGCATGTCGTTTCAGAAGAGCTTGACAGAAACGGCCGTAGGTGCAGTGTTACTCTAAGGTCCGAAACCATGACCGCCGTATGTTTGAGTTCAGTCACACATGCTGGGCGGAATCTACGGCAAGAATCCCTGAAATTAGGAATCAGAAGGTACGGAAAGATAATGAGTCAAGTTCAGGTGGCTAGTCTTTACGGATGTATAGGTATGAGTGATCATGCAGAGCGTCAGCCGGTTGCGCACCACATTAATCACACGATATTTCTCTACGATATTCTAAAGTGGATTGCAAAAGGAAAATTTGGTACTTTGCAAACCAAAATGAAATATCGGAGCTACTGTCAATTGCATTCTACTTTCAGGCTCGTCTGGTTTGTACAGTCTGTCGATATGATTGTTAGAGCAAGTGGTAGCCAACCGGGTTCTGCGAAATGAATACCGCTGATTCGTCTGTGTAATTTGCATGATCAATAAAACAAAGCGACTTTACAAGGGAGATAAATTCGAAGTTGATAATAAACTAGTCCCTAATTTCTCTCGTTTACTACCAGGCCGCGATATAATTGGATCTACCAGATAGTTCAGGTCAGAGCAGATGATATCGTTGGGTGTGTCCCCATTCCTCCCACGTGTTTTACCCCCAGAAATCACTTTCTTCATCAATTTATCATCGCTCAGTATCGATGGCGTGTACTGATGTTATCGTTGTTGATTCGCAAAACGTTTTACCCGCACACTTTCCATAATGTAAGATGTTTTGTTCATGCAATGATTCACTCACCCAAAGATGTTGCACTGTGGTAAATAGACTACCTATTTAACGATTCAGACCTGAAGCATTACGTCCAATATTTTTGTAACTGTCTCGTTGAACTGAGATTCTCTTATTGTGCACCCAACGAGGATTATTAATGCCAACTATTTCTACGTCATACGAGTCTGGTTACAACTATTTACTAAATCATTTTGACAGCAGGGAAACGTTCTTAGTTGGTTATGTAACTAACTGTACAAAGATTTCGTCTTCCCACATATCCCCCTGCAGCATGTGGTCCAGTGCATGGTGATTGCAATCAAAAGTATCGGTAACATTGTCCTGGTCACCTTTCTTTTGGAATTTATGTTTGGAGTTATTGGAGTTCAGTTGTTCAAGGGGAAATTTTTCAGATGCACAGATATATCGAAGAATACAGAGGCGGAATGCAAGTAAGTTCAAACACATTGTTATTTCTGTCTTATTCGAGATCCTGTCAGTGAGGAATATACATTGGAAATAATGAAGTGTTATGTTGCAACTCGGTTAGCCTTTTTTGACTCGGTGATACCAAATGGCCTACCGCTGCAATATTCTGTTGGCAGCGTTAATGTCCCGTCCCATCATGAGTTTGTACGTGCATGTTTGCGTGAGCTAACGTAGTCTTCTAAACTAGCAGTCCTTTCTCTGAATAGGTTACACGATTCGACCGTTTTGCTTCTCTTGACTAGTTCATTTGTTTCTTTTAATAGAGGCAGCTTCATTGAATACGAGGATATGAACTTGGACAAGCCAGTCATAACCAAACGGGAGTGGAACAACAGCGATTACAACTTTGACAATGTTCCAAACGCGCTGCTCACTCTGTTTGCTGTGTCCACTTTTGAAGGTTGGCCAACGTAAGTGCTCGGCAGTGCCAACTCCTTTTGTTCACAAGTTGTGTGGCCAACTTTAATCGAACAAGGTGGATAGCTTTGCCAGACCGGACTTCCGTGAACATGTTAGGCTGACTATCTGACTATCATTCTTCTTAAGATCGTGTGAAGGTACACTGACTAAATTTGGAGGACGTAGTCTATAAAGACATTCATACTACCGATAAATCGCCAAGTCTTCATAATCGAGATTGCAAAAGGGTAGCAGCTCTTTGGACACTGGTCGATAGGCCCTGCTCATCACTGAGTCGTTTTGTTGTGTAAAGGTTTTTCTTATGACCTTGGTAGCCCATAGCTGCTTACACCTACTTAATTGACAATTTATCTTGTACTTGAGGAAAACTAGAAAATCAACACCCGCGTTAATTGCAGTGAGTACATTGTAGTCTTAACTGGTCGACTTGTCTCAGAAACTCACTGTTTGATGTTAAGTACCAGAGGTGAATGTGTTAAATCGCTCGGCTTAATGTGTATGTACCATCAGTAAGAAAGTATGCATTGAAATTTTTCTATGGTATCAACTCGCTCCCTTAACAGGGAATAATGAGACAGGAATAATCAAACTTTTTGTTATTACTGTCATTTTGAATATCTCGTTGCATGGTTGGACATGAATTTCTCAACAATCAGGAATGATGGTCTTTTGATTACAGTTGTTGGAACATGTAATGTTACAAATCTATCTATCTGCCAAATTACTAGAGGTGAACACAAACTACCCAGCTCATTTTTAAAAATTTGTTTGAGCGTTAAATCATCCGAGCCGTTTTGAATAGTCCGTTGGTGAACTTACGTTGACAGACTGTTTATTATAAACGTGTAATCACCATCCAAGGGCCATGGTCGAAACCGGTCTTTTGTTGACGCTATGTGGACAACATTCTTACTGTAGCCAAGAGTAAAATCAGTGCAAATCGAGTGTTTACTGAAGTATACCGAATTGATATGAAGTAATTGAACTGACTCTCTCTAAAGTTTTATCTGACACAACGAGGAAATGAATGTTTGCTGTTCATCGATAGGAAACTCACGCCGACTAGTCAGTACATTCGTATCCAAAATTTCTGTCGCATGCAGATCAAACGTGGTTGTAAACAGCCTGCTTAATGGGTGTCGCGAATTATTGCCGAAAGGATTGCCTTAAAATCGGCGGTGCTATTTTTTACGTTAATTGAAAATATTAAAAGGCTTATTTTGACGAATTAATTGACAAACGGAGAACTATTGGTACACATTTTGCTACCAAAAAATCGGTTCCTTTGGAAGTCTCGTTAACGGGTAGTCCATCTGCCAATCAATTGAAACAACTTACGGAGGCTATCGTGTTTTTTGCACGCTACGTTGCTCATTTGTTTATGTTGTTCGTGGGCACTGTCACTTTCACAGTGTCTTCTCCCGAACGCTAATCAAGAGCATTCTGTTACTTCCTATGTAATTCACAATTGTCGTATGTGAGCGCTGTTCCGGAATTTTGATGGGCTATTAAAGATCCGTTTCGGCAAGCAAGTCTCAAAGTAATAACATGTTGGGAGGGTCTGAAATTGACACATTCGAACAGCCATCATAATTGTCGTGATTTTCACTGCTCAGTTCATCCGCAGACAGTTGTATCTCCATAAGTCGCCTTTCATTTTTGTTTTGCTTACGTCTAATAAATTCATTCTACCACTATGTGTGCGTTCACCTTGAATCAATTTATATGCCAATTGGCATTTCTCAAGCTGTGTTTCTTAAATGTTAAACCTCCTAAAGGAGATTGGTTAGTTTAGAAGACGGTAGAAGTTAACAAATATCGCTATCGTACAAATTTCCAGTCCAAATCATTATTCCTAGTTGTTATCTAGCGCAATTGTCCCACAACACCACCAAATTAGATCTACAGGTCCCCAACGCGGTTCATTGAACCTAATCACTGACCTGCTTCATATTGTTTCCACAAAATGAACTGAAATGCCCCGATCTACATCCCTAAAGAACAAGTAGAATGACAGAACCTGAGCAGCAGCGCACCCACTGTATCAGACCTGTATTGACAACAAAAACCGCTGTTATTCGTATAGAAACAAAACTCATAAGCCACACTAGCAAAAACTTTGTGTTCATCTATAAATTATTCAGCTAATGTAATGGCTACATAGATGCTATCAGATCTCTCGAAAATAATTCGTGCAATCTTTTTTCACAATCCATCCACATCTAGAAGAGGTTGTGTAGACCTATCGCCTTCATTATGAGATTTAATACCTGTTGAAAGCGTTCAGTGGCTTACCCTATCCAGAGAGACCGGCAAAATATAGATCAATTTTTGGCGATTTGTCGACACTCCACGATGGTCCCATTCTCACCCACGAAATCCTCCGCATACTGAGCCAGTTGTCAGTACATTATCTTTTGCTAGACACGAGCACACACCCAACAGGTAATTCATTGAAACTTGGCTATATAATAGGCAGGATGTAGTCTTGACAGAACTTGTTCACTGTGAAATCTGCTCATTTCAGGCAAACACTAACTGCTTCACCACTTCCAAACGGTTGGCATATTTTTTTCTTGTTTGTTCTCACAGTCTGCTGTCTACTTCCATTGACTCGAACGAAGAGGATCACGGACCGATCACAAACTACCGTCCGGTGGTCGCTGTGTTCTACATCACCTACATCATTGTGATTCCGTTTTTCATGATCAATATTTTCATTGGGTTCGTCATCGTCACATTTCAACGTGAGGGTGAATCGGAATACAAGAATTGTGAACTGGACAAGAATCAGGTAGAAAAGCTGATTATGGATTACATTATTCGAAGTTTTTTGGCTATACAAGAGAGAGTGTGTGTTTTGATATTGTTCTCGTTCTCAGAAGAACGCTATAATTTCATGGGTAAGGCAGCTTGCTACTATCAGGCTTGTAACCGACAGGTTTCTGCTCGTAGAAACCTGGTACTTACAAAAAGTGACGACAAATCTGTTCTTATTGAATTATAGAGAAAATGTATCGAGTATGCACTCAAGTCCAGACCACGTCGACGTTACATTCCCAAAGGCCATTTTCAGTACAAAATCTGGTCGGTTGTGGTGTCAAAGAAATTTGAAATCTTCATCTTCATTTGTATTTTCATTAATACTGTTGCGTTAACATTGAAGGTGAGTAAAACAATCAGTTTTCCTCGTTTCTCGTTGTACGTTTCGCTTAAGGATTTTCATGTAAATTTGTCTAATGTTTGTGAACATCATCTCAGCTTACATTCAGATAACTCATACTTTTTAGACAGAAGCATGCGTACATCTCACATGCAGTTGTCAAGACAACCGATACCATTTTTTTGACTCTTTGGTCCGCTTTTTATTTCGTGAAAATTCTATGACAGCCTGCTAAGCCTTTTAGAAAATTTACCGAATGATCCACAATCACATCGTGTGGAGTTTCAGTGCACAAGAGTGGTGTGTGTAGCGGTTGTCCACTGAACGCTGTGAACGTTTTAACATATAAAAAAATAATCGGCTTGTGGAAGACATTGATGTCTAAACAAAAAAAGTACAAGGATTTCAGAATGCACCGTACATTTTCGGCAATTTACGAAATGTAAGGCGTGTTTAGTTCTGCTTCAGTCTGGGGGCGACGGTAACAAACGGAAGAATGGTGGAAAAGCACACAGTGGGTTAAGGATAGCACAGATGCATTTCAGACGAGTTAATTAAAAGGTGTGAAACTTTTGAGCAATTTAAAAATTATTGAAAGAGTTCTAATAAAATGATCTCGTTTCTCATAGTATCCAGTGAAAGTTGTCAAAAAGCTGGTAGTCTCTGCAGTTTACACTGAATTACCCGACTAAAAAATTTAGTACCGAGTTGGTTTGAAGTCTTTTGTAAAAGACATTTAGCGGTACGCATACAGAACAGGTAAGCAGGAAGTAGCGTTGCGATCAGGATTATTTGCGATGCCATGTGGATATTGGCTGTCACAGTTTAACTAACCCGCTGCGTAATGTAGGCAATTTATATAAAAAACATTTGGCTGCTCTTGATCTCAACTCTATTACACACGTAACGAAAACAAGCAAACAGCGGGCTCGGAAGAAGGATACTTTGAAAAGTCCTTCTAAGAATGAAACTAACAGCACACATGAATCCGAACACAGTTATCCACGATCATAACCAACCTGATGAAGCGACAAGGTCATTGTGCATGTCTTATCATCACAGCATCGCTCAAAGTGAGTGTTTGAAATGAATGTCAATGACATTGATCAACTTTCAAAACGTGAAAGAGCTTTATTGCAACTTTCACAGTAGCGGTGCTAAGGCCTAAAAGTGTTCCTAGAAGAAATCTTCGTTTGTCTAAAGTGAGATCTATGCATTTTTGTGGGTTATCATCAGTGTAGTTATATCCAATAAGAACAATAAGCTGTCCAGCTTGCGTCACCGCAATGAACAGTTGCTGTCAGGAACAGATTTATATGAAATACTGATCGGTGTGACTGCATCTAATTCCTGAACACGTTTTAAAACTACCAAAAGGTCTCGTAAAACATCGAGTTGTTGAATACTTAGTAATTGGAGTAACAGGATAGCAGCTTAATTTCAACTTCACATTTTCATTCTCCTGCTCAAAAGAGGGTGATTACAATTTGTAACCTGAGGTGTGAACCTGAATTAGCTGATAATATTCCATTTTTTTTCCTAGCCTTCAACGAACAAGATTTCCAGTTAACTGTTTTGAACTATTGAAACAATACATGCTTACTCTGAGGAATAGTGAGAATTTCTAACAACCATATCCACTTCGAGCAGCTTGTACCACAAGCCTCTTCTTGGGCTGTGCAATTCCTGTTACTCTGAATGTGAGATTCCGTTTGTTCGTGTCTGGATCTGAGGAAGTCATAGCTAGTAACATTCCAAGATGCACTTCAGAGATACACCTAAGTATGTATCTGAATAGTGTTGAGTCTATCGTCAAGTATAGCGCAAGAGGGAGAACACATTTTCCGTAATAAGGCTTTTACCCTCTTTACAACAGAACCAGGGGGGCTGAAAACTTCAAGCGAAAAATGCGTTGGAGCACGTAGTATACAAACAATACTGTCAGTTCGTATAGAAAAAAATTACACCACAAATGAGGTGTATGATGTCAGTGCATTAAACTCGGAATTGGATTGATGAAGTTTAACATTTTCTCCTCCGACTAAGTCAACTTGCCCGGTTGGTACATCAGAAGCCTGCATATTCAACAACTACCCTCATTTTACAAAACCTCTGGGATAGCAATTTGGGATCGCACGTACTAGGTTCTTCATCAGTGCGCATGTACCGACCTCCGTATGCATTTACAAGATCATAGAACTTCAACTGATGCAGAGTTGAAGGCTTCGAGTTTTAGAGAGTGAATACTACTCGTACTTGTTCACAGCTGTTGAACGGATATATCCCTGATACTATTCTGCATAACCATACCTTTGTCGTTTGAAAGCAACTGCTATGTCTGTCTAGAAAATTCCCATACTGGGTTAATCGAATTTCGTTGACGCTTGAACGGACTGTTAGAGACAGTTGTGGTGATAATTACCACAGCAGGCTTTTCTGTCACCAAAGTTGAATAGTGCCAAACGTTTAACCTGGTTACCGGAGTAAAAATTGCTGTTCTGAAATGTACAATGTTAACTTAGTACTGGTGACGTGTTTCTTGTACTCTGGAACGCAGCTTCAGTTCAAACAATTATTTAACCGCAATCAGTTCGTGATATTTGAGCTCTACCGAAACACTCCTGTCGACAAGCCCCTTAGGCCTGGAAATCCATCCTCAGCACTCATTGCCGACAGAAACGGTGTCTGGAGAGCAGAAATAGCACCAAGAAGGCGCGCACCAGGTTTTCTCTTGAAGTCGTCTTTTAACATGGGTTTCATGACAGATTCATGCACAGTGGTCTAGAGGGAACACACTTTAGCAATAGCACAAAGTTGCGTGTTACAGGGACCCATCAACCGTTACAAATTATGCAGCTGACCTCGAAGATAGGTATTCGTGAGTATTGTAATAATTTAACTGTGGGGAAGCGACGGCTGATGTGACATTCTCTAATGAAATAAGATCCGCCCGTGCACCTATAAAACCGGGAGAATTAAGCCTGTTTCCAGCAATCTCTTCACACACGTAAGTTAACAAGGCGCCATAACACCCTGACTAACTCTATGATATATCCATTCAAGCAGTTAGATATTCCCCCACAATATGTGGTTGACTAGCTCACCCACTTGATTCAGAGTAAGAGCATACGGGTGAGCTGGGAAACAAGGGAAGTTCTCCAGCTGGAACACACTCGAACGATTGGAGTCACAATTTTTGAGTTGACATTTTTCATCATAGAGACGCAGTCAGGAAGCAGACTAAAGTTTTCTGAGGCAACTTTTTCTAGATCCCGCTTGTGGATGATAGGACTAGTCTTTTTTCTCACAAATACGGATTGTACGAAAACTGGCTAGTATGTATCACTTTATATTTAGAAGACTCAAAAAGAATCGAGTACATTTCTGACCAACAATGTGGAGCGTTAAGATCATTCCGAGGCTTTTTTTACTTCAGTAGTACTAATTTTTCTTCGCCACTTAACATGTTGCCAGGAGAGAGTACTACCGGGGAGCTTCATGTTTACATAACTGGGAGTCAAACAGGTGTGTTTAGTTGAGTGGCCCAGCAAAAAGATGTCGATGCATTTTACATGTAAGTTCCATCGGTTTTTACCTGTTGCGCAACATCTGTATGTAGGTCACTCAGTTAGCATTATCAAGAATTTCTATGACGTAAGCAACCGTACTATATCAACCACTGGGTTCTATGGAGGTTCCGTTTGCTGAGTGGTCCCATCAGCCGTCGTGAAAACAGAATAGGCAGTTAGCCAGCTCATCTTCATGATTTGAAATGGTATGTTCTCCCATGTTTGTGTTTGTGAACGTAAATTCATCTATTTTTACGTTAGTTCGTGTTATTCATCATGTGTACCGTTTACAAGTGCACCTTTGCAACGTTGTTTTCAACAGTAAGTGACTGACACGGCAATCACAGATTGTGTTGTTAAAAACTCCTCAAACAAACGCCGTTGTTGTCACGGTGTTTCTACAGTCAATGAAAATAACCTCATTGTATTCGACGTATTCATCATTTTGACCTAAATTTCTTCTTCCACAGTATGACGGACAGAAGAAAGAATTGGGAAAAATACTGGATTCCTTCAATTACTTCTTTACGGCAGTGTTCACCGTTGAGTTCATATTGCGCCTTTCAGCTTTCAGTTTCCGGGTGCGTTCACTGTTAACTCACACTGCAATTTTCTGAATGCTTTTTTGTTTACCCGTCCTCGCATCTATCAAACCTTATTCCAGTTTGGCAGCCTCATTTTTTGACTACTGAATCCATTAGACCGTAACAAACGAAGTGTATGCACGTTATTTCTTGCGACGCTAGTGTCTGTGAGTTTCCATCGACCACGATATCATTCTTTTTGAATATGCATCGTCTGTTATACTCAGCAGTTGAAATATCTGCAGAGTTGAAGTTTACCTCCCGTCCATGACGGCAGGAAAACATTCGGTTACCACAGAGCTACCTGTTCCCATGAGAAAATGATGTGCAGAGTGAAAATCTCTCATAGGAAAAACTGTCTCAACTGTGCCTTTTAGAACCAACGTAGTTAAAGATATGTAACTAGATAATGGCATACGGTTTTTTGATAAGCTTCACCACTTGATATAATGAAACTTTCTGTATGGAATTTCGTTTTGATTGCACTTGAATACCCGAATTCGACCACTAATTTATATCGTACAGCCCAACCGAAATGTTTACTGTTATTAATGCGACCACTAACGATGCTTGGCTTGCAGAGCTGTTTATTGCGTAAAATTCTGTACAACTTGTATGTAAACACATAGCCGATGTTTATCGACATATATTGGGCAATATTACATTGTCATTACCTTTGGTGACACGTCCCCGATAGTGTGTACACACTGTTCTAATAGTCGCTTCTGGTCCCTAGTCTTCCTGGTGTTGAGACCTACCCTTTTGTTACCAAATGTAAGCTCTGTACTACCCATAAACAAAGTTGTACGTTGCGCAACACTCTTACTCATTCGATTTTCCTCGAAAGCGCAACGTGACTTACAAATTATGTCAGATACAGTAGTGTGTAAGATTCACACTGTTAGAGCATCAACTGTGAAATACTCTTATTTTCAGTTACTTCAGCTCTAAATTTCATTCTTTCTGGGTTTACAAACCCTATTTCACATTTTTCCCCGTTACTGAAACATGAGTAAAAGTAGTAACCATGACACAATACAAAAATGAACGCAGTGAACTCATAAAGCCAACCTTTAGCATTCTGAATCGAACTTGTCAATCGATTCCGTACCGCTAAATCAGCTTTGAATGTCACATGCAAGTGGTTGCACGCTTTTTTCCGCTAGTTTTTTTTTCAAATCACAGTTGTTGATGAGTATTCGGAGATTTGGTTAATTTTTCAGTTGAACATCACTCACATGTAATCGCAGCCTTCGCATTCAGATAGACTTTCCAGCTAGCCTNTATTCGGAGATTTGGTTAATTTTTCAGTTGAACATCACTCACATGTAATCGCAGCCTTCGCATTCAGATAGACTTTCCAGCTAGCCTCTTTCGAAAAGTGGCCCTCGACGATTGCCTCATAAAAGCCTGGTTGGGGTTCAAACCTCGGCCGTGTCAAGAATATGCACTACTGACAACTTCTGATGAGAGCGAAACTTGTGTATAGCATGTGATCAAGTGATTGTTATGATTCCACAAGCCTCATTGTCTATTTTAGCTTGTGAACAATTGCGGTTGTATTCAGAGTAGCACGGAAAAAGCCTTCAACTCGATTCCGTCTTTCCGGGTGATGTCACTGCACACAAGGATTCGGTATTCGACAACACTCTGTTGACATCTGCTTCAGTTGTGTTTAGTTTGTCTGCGCTCTACATTTAACTGCTTGCCACGATCTGCTAGGTCAGTAGTATAATTTCTTTTATTTGCTATGGAAGCTTCATTACGTGTATTACGGTGGAAGTTGTAATAACACTTTGTGAGCGGTAAACCATACTGATCCACGCCATAACAGAATTTGCCACAATGAGCATCAATTCCCAAATGCAAACCACTGATTTAGCCGTATAGCCAAACTGCAAAATCATTAAGTTTTGCCTGACAACATGAACGTCAGTTGCACTACATCACCTCGTATTTATTTCGTATTCCATGTACACACTTGCATCAAAAACTGTGCTTTATGTTCCTATACCTTGTTACGAAAAGGAAAAGAACGTTCTAAGTCAAAATCAGAGCAAAATATGAAAGCAGCGCATTGACTTCATAATAACTTTGAGCATTTTAGTGGCAAATTTGTAGTCTTGCGGAAGTTTGTTCTTACGAATAAGCACACGTTTGACTAACACATATTGGTAAGTGATTCTCACTATTCAATTTATGCTTCTTGTTCAGCACTACTTCAGCGATATTTGGAATGTCGTAGACTTTGTCCTCGTGCTCGGAAGCTATATTGACATCATCGTTACTCAGGTAAGTCCCTCATAAACTTTCTTCATTACGAAAATATTCATATATTGATACACAAATGTGTATTGCATTCTATCCAAGACACACTCCGTTAGGTAAAGCGCCTCCGATTATGTGATTCCTAAGTATAAATCCATTTGGAATTTATAGAAGAAACCACTACTGTCACAATTATCATCATCAATTCCATCCTGTCAAAATGGGTCTCTTGGAGCGATACACTATTTAGTTTACTAACAAGGTTTATTTTATTTGACCAGACCAGTCTGCTTTAGCGAGATGGCTATCAGCGTATGGTGGTTTCTTTACGCTGTGCGTTAGATCGGTTGTATACAAGAGGTCAGGTGATGCAAATCATTGGATTGTTCTTTTACAATGTTCACCGCGAAACCGAACTCTACCGAAACAGATTTTCTTATTTGGTCTCGTCGAGCATTTTTCGACCGATAGCTGAACCAATGGTTTTTTTTGCAACTAGCCTACGTCGGCCCTTTGCATTAAGGTGACTGACCTAACTCACTTGCCACTTGGTTGATCACATAATTGCAAATGACCAGCACATTTTTCGTGCAGAACCAACTCAATGTTAATTGTCAACTTCACATGCAAAAAATAGAAAATACACATGAGACTTCAATTTGCGATTTGTTCCACCCAAGTTTAGAATGACCCACCCACATTATCGCAGTGGTTTTACTTAATACGTGTGTTATTACCTTTAAAATTTCTTTAGTTGTATCCCGTGCATACCTGTGAACTGAAGTGAACTATGTTCATAAACCAAAATCACACGAATATTCTAAATGTTAATTGTGAACAATCCACGGAATGATTAACATTCCCAAGGTATATATACCAATTGCCATAGAGTCTAATATGCACAGATATTTTGATCTATGTTTTGTACTTACCGCTTCAAAACGGTTGAAATTTCGCTCGGATGACACGAATATCAACGGCTTGACCGTTTAGGGTAAGCTAACCACTGATCAGAAATGCTATGTGATCGAGGTACGGACTATTTCAGTGGCAACCATATCAATACACATCCAGTGTATAAGAGCGTAGTTATTTCGAGTTTGCTAAAAGTAGACCAGTTAAGAGAAACGGGACCAAAAACTGTTGTTTACTTTAAAACTCTGAGCGTTCACCTCCGCATACAGTGACACTCAGTTCGTAAATCTGTAACGTATGTAGTACACTGGCTCAAATATCTGCAAAGGGAGGCCGCGTACGTCTAAAAAAACTCAGCAAATTCCGTTTTTTTTGGTTATTTTCATTAGGTAGTTACTTGGGACTACCAGTTTATGAAGGAAATTCACGAGTACTCAACACACGCTAGAGTATTTTTCCAATTTTTATACGTTTAGGCAAACTAGGTTGCTCGCGACAAAACCATTATGCCACTTTGGTTAACGTTTTTTAGAGTGGGGGGTTGTTACTACTTGCTTTTTCCGTTTTGCTTTGTGACATCAAGGCATCATTATGGCGTTTCTCTGATAAGTGAAAAATTGTACTCAGGTTGTTTTAGTCTGAACTGAAAACATTCTTTCATTACATTATTGGGTCGTTGATCCT
Organism: Paragonimus westermani; assembly: GCA_008508345.1. Taxonomy (NCBI): domain Eukaryota; kingdom Metazoa; phylum Platyhelminthes; class Trematoda; order Plagiorchiida; family Troglotrematidae; genus Paragonimus; species Paragonimus westermani. The sequence continues at coordinate 70,529 of QNGE01001329.1, read as the reverse complement.
ACAGTCTTTGAGTACTCGTCCAATAATTTTACCGTTATGACTCTACATCCTGTTTAGATCAAGACTACAAGTTAGCCTAGTTGGCGGAGGAGCCGCATTCCTTTGTTGTCCAGTGATCATTTTCCATACATGGGAAATAAGTCCCTAGTGTATGTTGCCTGATGAGTGTGATTAAATGTCTGTGGACGTACAGCTGTGAGAATCATGACCGTTAGCCGTTATAACCGTTAAAACCGATAACTTTACTGACTAACACCCACTACACCAACGAGTTCTGAGCGCTTGGAAAAGAACCATACGAAATACCTCGTAGTGTTGCCTATGGGTAGATAACTGTAGAATGAAGAAGCCAGTGCTATCTGAACTTAGGCAGAATCTCGTAGGCATTCTATTAGAAAGTTGCGCTTGTTCCCATAAGGCACACAAATTCGTTTGCCTTAACTCATGAAGTTTGGCATCGTCTTCAGAAAGAAGCCGGATGCGTCTTCAAGAAATCCAACTAGTTTTTATTGCTACTCATGATATCAATTGCCAATATCAGTCATGTGTCAACAAGACAACACCAAATACACGTGTCTCACATCGTCAATGAGAGGTTATTGTCTCTCTATCAAATTGGCCAGACTGTGATCCGCAAATGAAAATCTGTATAGCACACTTATTCAGCAGTTACATACAAATTGCAGGATTGGAATAAAAGTATGGTTTTCTGCGCAGAACTGAATACCATTTTCTTTTTTATGACATTAAAATGCTGTATATAAGTTGGATTAGAAACCATTCGTTTCTCGGGGGAAATCTTCCGAGGTGAAATCATCCAAATATGATTGTGCTGTATGTTGAGGAAACATGCATACGGTCTTATAGTTTCGTATCTTGGTTTTTACTAATATTATTTATATCAACAACTACGAAGTATACTCTGGTAAAGTCGCCTTGTCAGTTTGGTCAACGTGTTGAATCTGTTTTTGTACGTAGACGAATCAGAATCTGCTCATCGCTTGCAAATGATGTTCATGGCACAATACGGAGACAATGTCATTAAACTAAAGTCCTGACACAAAAGAGTCTGGCTGTTTGAATACCGTTTTGGCAAGTGTTATTTTGTTACTCCGAAACTTGCTCGTGTTTTGTATGTTTGTTTTATGTTTATAGATTTTATCTTGCCGAGCAATGAAAGTGATGAGATAGTTTAGTTTTGTTCCACTTCTCTCATTCTCATTTCGATTGGTGCGATTTACCTTCTCAAACACTGTCTACACCCTAAAGAACTTCGTTACGTAATGCGTAAATTCTGTAGACTGACTGTGAAAAAAGTACCTGCAAATTGTTCTACCTTAATAAAAACTGCTCTATTCACACTATCCGGAACGCCACTTAATTCAAGCGTATAACAAACAGTGGTGTTGAAGTAGATCTTGCTTTTCTCTTTCTGTCAGCATATCGTTTTCAGAGCGCATTTCTTTGGTGTGTTTATGGGATCAACAACCACTTTGGAAAAAAAGACGCATAAAATATCGTGTTCCGTAGACAGACATCAACAAGTCTTTCACCAACCAACTTACCTAAAACTATGCAAAACTATATAAACATCTGAATGCATAGGACTGTTTTAAAGACAATTAAACTATACGTGTTTTATCTCTCAATCTCTGCTGGAATGTTTTGTTAGAAAACGTAAACTGTGCAAGTGAACTTCGCACGACGATACGGTATATCCAATTTCTGTCATCATCTCTTGTATTTGTTGTTTCCATGCTCTATACCACACTCATACAACATTAGAGTACATGTGAGATTCTCTTGTGTCACTAACCGCTTGATGGTTTAAAGTAGATATTTCTCGAATGGTCATTCTTAATGAAGGCTCGTTTCATTTGAAGCATTTGGGACATCAGTTAGAATCGTTTTAATGAGCACTTTAGTGCAACGCACTGAGAGATCACCTGAACGTCTGTCAGGTAGAAGGTTGACGTAAAAGATGGACAGTTCAGTCGGTTGGTTAGCTTATAGAATTTACTTTCATCTGACGGCGGGTCTATCATTTGTGTTCTCTATTTGTCGGTAAATTATACCAACCAGTCAGTTAGTTCAAGTGTAGCGTGTCTCGAAGTGACACCTCACTATCCGATGGTCCAATGCTAGATGTCGTTATAATCAGACCAAGTATTTTGACGATAAACTTCAACAACAAAGCGTATACAATACATCAACAAGTCCTCAGTAATAACCTTACTATCCAACGAATATCGATAAGTTCGTAGAGACGAGATAAAAATCGAAAAAAGATTAGTTAGCTTGATTCATCGACACATTAGTTAACGATTTATTGCAATTAAACAAGTAATGTTAGCAATAAATTTCCGTTTGACTTCATCTGGGAATGCAGCATTTGTCATTCACTAAATTAATCTACCTACTGTCCACAAAGTTCAGTATTATACATACGATACATGCAGCAATTTCGTATCAGAGAACTGGTCAGATAAGGAGATAGAAGCCAGAACTACTGTGATGTGGATGTTTTGCATTCGCCAGCACGATGTGAACATCGTTTTAGATGATAAAATTTGAATGGAACACTTCACGTGTATTTATTTCGTTAGTCTGATCTACATCGTTAACCTGTTCAGCTGAGATCGCATTGGTGAGAATTGGAGAGGATATTATGATTTTTAGCTTTCTTTTTTCATTCTACTGATTGTACTTTTTTGTCTTGGACAAAAATCTGCTGGTATGCAGAAACGCGGACGATTTGTCCAGTTCGTGTAGTCTTTTTTAACATTGTGTTGCCCAGTTATTTTGATGGCTGGGGACACGCATTCAAACGTCTGTTCGATTGTCAACGCCTACTTAGTAAGATAGGTTATTTTCTAAGTGGATCTGCAGTTTGTACAAACGTTATAGATGCTATCTGCTTCTTTTTTGGACAAATTAAAACCTCCGATGCTCATTTGAATTGTTCTTCGTATCCAATACATGTCTCTCCCGTGTTTAAGCTTCATAGTCTAATATTTAGCCAAATAACAAACATGTGTGTTTTGAATGTATTCGGAAACCAATTTGAATGACTAACTTCCGTCGTGCCTCTCTTAATCACTCCACTTTGTTTGCAAATTAGTTCCACGCCTTCCTTCACTGAGTTAAGGTCCACACATGTCCTACATACGTTTCGGTTCAATCTGTTGATTCACGCTTTATGAATGATTCACTTCACCAAAAATGGTCATAAAGACGCCAACTTTTAATCCATATACTTGTGTAATTAGAATTCCGCAACGTCTGTAAGTTTCGAAACGTGTTGTGCATGATCCGTCTGCATGTTTGTTTTCGCCTATGTTTTGCTTGTGGTCGTTCAAGCTGGCCTTGATCTTTTTGTACGTTCTCGTTGTTGTCATCAGTTTTACTATTAACGTCCTGGATGCGGCTCAATGTGTACGGACATTTGTCAGTGCGCAGAAACGCAAAATGCTCGTGCAGTTAATCACTTCTTTGTACAATCTGTCCGATTTTAATTTTGCGTTGACTTCGTACAAACAAATGAATGACGATAGTTTTGAGTAAAATTCTTTTGGTTTTTAAAGCATATGAGCTTTTCGTGTGAGTTGTTTTTTTCTCGCAGTTATTGCGAAGTGAAAGCTTGATCAAGTAATCAGATTGAATTATCTCTCCTCGACGTCATTAGTTAATTTTTTTCAGCAAGCTATCATTTCAGTTATCAATGAATATTGTTACGGATTGTACATCATTCACACCTGATCAAATTTCCCATATTTAAAGAAAGCGCTTATCGGATCTTTCCCAAAAATAACACTAGACGCACTCTTGACCAATAGGACATGTCAGCAACGTTTATGGTTATCACGGTTACGATCCGAATTTCAGTCCACGTTCACATGAAGCAGCCATATTGGTCACTGCATTATTAACATCAAACTGAACATTGCTAAATTTTCACAAACGTGCACTCGTTAGTGGTGTTCGGGTTTTCCCAGCATCTCCAGAGTAGATGGCAGGTGTCCTGCTAGCGCCAGTCAATGAGTCGACTGTCAGGTTTTCCCCGTTAATTTGAAATGAAAAACCTTACTGAACCTGTTAAATACCGTCTCCGATACTGAAAAGCGGGGGAGGCCTAATTGATATTAGAATAAGCACTAGGGTGGGAATGTGGATTAGTTTTCAGCTCGAAGAAGCGCACAACTCACTTCAAGCGTATTTGAAAGTGACTGGCCCAAATGTCTACTTGAATTTTAAATCTGCCATTTAATGAGTGATATTTACACAACAGTCTTCATAATAAATAAATCTTCAACCCTATACATTAGACTAAACAGGCAACTGATAAATATCAGTCTTTCGGTTTCGATTAAATCCACTGAAAAGCGTGCTGGATTTTTTAAATTGAAACATAAGTTAATATTGTCTTGTAAACGCCGCATTGATTCACCTAGCATGAACCTTAACTTTCCCGCTTGCAATGAAAGTATATGGGACCAAACTATTTTTAACAGTGATCCGTTTAACAATAGTCAGAAGATTGGTCACACGTAATTTAGAGTAATGTTGACATCGCTCAAGTAATTATCCAGTGGCAGTCGGCCAAGCCACTGTCCAATGTCTAAAAATCTCAGCGCATTGTTTGTCGGAAGCAGTTCCCCGTAACAACAGAATTCACCGGAACCAACAAGTTTGCTTCATTTTGGGGGGCACCTTTTAAACTCCGCTTGGTTTATGCTCCATGGTGTGTTCCCAGTTACCAGTCTGATGATAACTTTGGTGACCTGGTGACAAGCCTCTCCTATTCTGTCAGGCTCTCAGCGACCTGCATGCCTGTATGGATGTTAAATGTAATTTGCGTGCAGGTGATGGTAACTTACAGCATTAAAAAGATCCTCAGAATAACATTTCTTTTGTTATGAACTTCTTTGCACTTGAGGGTATTCTTTTCTAGAACAGTACAGTGTATTGAACAGCTCATAACTTAACATTCAGTTAGGTTGACAGCTTGTGAGACCGGAATGTGTTGTAAACTAATGTAGTCGATTTTCCATACTAAAATGTAGCTTATCATGATTAACATGAAATAGGATGTTCAATGTTTTTCTGAAGTTCCAAAGTTATACGATTCATATTAGACAAGTCCCGTTCCAAAGAATACACTGGTTGTTGAGAGTTACCATTCTGCACTCCACTTCAACAGTAGTCAGTGGCGAAACATTTTGATCCTTAAACTAGTTTGTTTCAACATAAAGTGAACCAGTTGCTCCGAGGAACGCTCGGAGCAAGACGGATTGCTTGCCTGTATACTCTTGTTATCTATTGAATACACACCATATAAGACTGTATCGTTTTTGATATGTTTCGTCTGGTCCCGTGTTGTTCGGTTCGACAGATATTGAACGGGTTAAATGAAACAGGTGAAACCTTCGTATCCAGGTTGATTCGGTGCACACATTTTGTAAAAGTGCATTGGTATAAGAACTTAACCGATCAATATATTCGATTCTTCCTTTTGTTAGAGAGTCTTTTGCGTCTCGGATTTCACCTGGTGGGTTTTTCTGTTCACAAAGTGCAACTTCCGGACGACCACCTACAACAGTCGTGTGTCCGATGACCCTGTCAAACTAGGAACCACTAGTTGTTCCCATAACACCTAAATTTCCCTATTAATCCTCAATTTTTAGTGTATTTCAAACGCCATAGTTGTGAACTGAGTATTGTTGAATTATGTATAGTCAAAATGCATTGTGCGTCAAAGCACCATTGCAGGTGATTCATGGAAAGCGCCCATTTCGGCACAAAGGAAAAGCGACATGATAGAAAACCCTGTCTGATCATTCAGTAGCTTTTCTCTCTTCGGCATACACCTGCGTGTGCTTTGGGCAGTCGTTTATTAACAGAGGACAGGTGCCAACTTCTCATTACAGTTAATTCTCCGTCATTCATTTCTACTATCTGAACTCCACGAATTACGAATTAATCGAATGCAACTCGTTGCATCAGTGGTGTTGCGAGGTTAATCTACCCAAACAATGTTTTCACTGGCAAAATGAAATTTATGTCTAACAAATTCTCTAAAAGGATTTGCTTCAATAAAGCTCTTAAACCATTGAAACAAGTAAGACAGTTGCATTGGAGAAGCGATACATATACTCAGCAATTTCCCTGTCAAGGGGTTTTATTTGCTGCCTACTCAGTCCGTAACCTCTGGTATCCCGGGCAGCCACACTTCGTTGATGGTCAACTGCCTGACGGTCTATGCCACTCCAGCTGTGCATCAATTTGTTTGCGCACAATGCTTGTATGAATACTCGTTCATTTACTGTACTGCATCCAAATGTCTGGTGCTTAAATTGAAACCCTTGTATGAGAAGATAATGAAATATCTTCTGGTTAGGAATCGGAACAAGGGAGTCGATAACAGATGTGGTTGTCGTTCACTGATGAGATGCGAAGCACAGTTATTTTGTGAGCCAACTAGGTCAGTCTGACTGCATTGCCATGCACACACAGGAGAGATTACCATTTAATTACCTAATTCAATGGTCTGCACATAGATCAGGTTTGTTCATTCTCTTCGCATCTCGTATAAAGTAAGCACTTCACGCCCCCCCCCCTAGTGAGAAACTAAAAGTGACAAACGTTGCTATGGTCCACCCAAATGTGGATTGCAGCTCATATTTTATGGTTGTGAGGCGAATCAATGTGTAATGCTTTAATTTATGAATGTTTAGTGTTCTGATATTGAGATCCTTAAAACATGCGTTCCTCAATTTGTCAACCCGATGAGACTGCTATGGTAATTATCACAGTATACTGTTGCATTGCTAACCGAATTAATTAATCTGGCCTGTATGCGTGTTTTGATACACTTGACACGTTTCTTGGTTGTTTACTCGTTCACCAGTCGGAATTCAAATCGACGAAATTCAGTGTCAATTTCTTCCGATTGTTCCGTGTGATGCGGCTAGTCAAGTTACTTAGTAAGGAGGAATCAATTCGCCAACTTCTATGGACGTTTATTAAATCTGTACAAGTGAGCAAATTTTAAGTTTGACTGTTTTTCCTTGCGGTGTATTCATCATTCTGTTTGTCGTAGACAGTGATTTAATACGACCACTTAATTAAGTTTTGTGTAATACGAGTGGCTGGTGAAACCACTAGAGTAAGTAGTTTTTTTTCGTACAGACGGTGCACGTTCAAATCACCGTCGATTCAGCACTAGACAATGGCATACAAACTTATAAAGTCTATGAGTGTACACAAGGAAATAATATTCTCAATAGCTTGACGGTGTTTAGGTAGAAATAAGTCGCACCTAATGCAACATCTATATTCCAATGAGGTATTAAATTGCATCAACCATCTGTGTGAAATTGGACACATTTTTACGCTATAGGTAACAATCATCCGATTCTGAGATTTCCATCGGAAATGTGAAAATCGGGATGATACTAATTCAGTCATGAGTTACGGTTCTCATTTTCATTAAACTGTGGAGTTTGTAGACCATTACGTATTTCCAAAACGCTTGCTGGAAATGTTTCGAAGTTAAGACTGCTCTGATATGGTGGGTGATATGGAATTTATGGTAACATAACTGATTAGTGTTCTTTGGTTATAATTTCACTGAAGGACGCGACTAGTTTTACGGTTGTTACCACTCCACAACTATACCTATACGGCGAGCCTCCACCACTACTCTTTATGTGAACTATCATGTATTTCTGGGAAGCTTGTAGAGGAAAACCTTCTGTGGAAACTCCTGGTTTGGAGTAACTTCCGGCGCAGTTCGTAATTGTATTTTGTCTATTGACATTGTTGGTCTCTCCCGGGTTTTTCACCGACGATCTGGTTGTCTGAATATCGTTTGTTAGCTTACCAGCAAATATTTAGCTGACCAGTAAAGATCCTTGTCCAATTACTGTCATTTTGCCTGTCATAATCATATTTTGTCTCAGCTTAATTTCGTACAGTAAAATTGGGACATTACAGCAAGATTGTAGAAGGGAGAAACAAACAAAAAATAACTCCCATTTTAAGATTATTAAACACTGTAATACTTTGTCAGTTATGAATGACAAAACCATGGTGTGATGAAGGAGTGTAACCTATTCTATTAGCACATACTCTCCAAGTGAACGGACTTAGACATTTTCTTGCGAAGCCCATTGTCTTTAGCATTCGTTTGAATGCCTTACTTTTCCCACCAAACAACAACACAACCGGGGAAAGACGAGAATTTTAGTCTCGTAAAAACGATCGGTTTAGGTCAATAGCGAGCTTTACTTATCCAAAGCCGTCAAAAGTGACGCATCCCCGTGATTAGTAATGGGGTCTCATCAAGACTGTTTCCAGTATCTTACAGCGTTATGGATCATTTAGAAGAAGAAACACGACTGATTGACCCCAACTTGCAGCTTTATGTGACAGTTACACAGTTGTCATTCTATGATTGAGGGACATGCATCTAGGCAAACAATAAGGCTATTCACTCACTGCTTTGCAACAGTATGGTTACATGTAAGGTTTGATACTGTCAGGTTGCTTAGGTGTGGACCGGAACAATGTAACAACTCTAGGAACTGAGGGACACGTGAATAGCAGAATAACATTTTACCCACTGTTTTAGCTGTGCCGCAAACCAATTTAAGGCAAAATGGTATGAAGACGTTCACGTCTTACTGGTTACTAGTTAGTTCGCTAATGACTTGAAAGGCTCTGGTGAAGAATATGTTGATCCTTTGATATATATCAATGCAGCATGTTTCAGAAACATAACTGCTACTGAACAAGCCATCAGTCACTTCTGTTATTCCGTTATATGTCAGATTTCAGCACCTCAGGGAAACACGTGACAAGTGCTCATCAACGAGCTTAATTAACTCTATATTTCTCTCTGATGTCAATGTGTAAACAAACTGGGTTTCATCCGACCTAACCGCTTACTACAGCACGTCTAGGCTCGCTCCAAACTCAAAACGTTTTTCCTGATTGGTTGTGGAACTGTTTCTTTCAATAGAGTACTTAATACACAACATTCCGTTCCCGATCATTTTGCTTGATGAACAGAAGGGTTTTTTTCACAGTGCTTCCATAAAGATGAACTCAGTTATCGGTTAAACGATTATCAATGTGAACAAATTCACAAAATTTATACACGTTGGTGTAAATGTACAAATACATTCACCTAAAGTATATATACATATGCTAAGTTCCAAATAACAGCGTATTCAGAAATTGTTGGTGACCAATGTATTTCAGTCGTCCACGTGAATAATTAAATGTTCTCGTAAAACCTCTTCATAGACTTCTAAACAGGTCTGATAGATTGGTCGTCGTGTGGATCCACAAATACTGCTCGCTGCGGTCAAACATAGCAGTGTTTATTATTTGCTCAAATTTAAGAGACTCTTTTTTACCTCTTCACAATCAGCTGCACCTGTTCCCAAATTTACCCACGTTTCAGTTGAAATTGGTATGGTTCTGACAGACTTCACAATTTCGTCATTTTATCTCGGGGTTTTTGTATCTGGCACGAATTTTTATTGCCTTTTTCACACGTCATACAACTGAGAAACTGATCCACCCCACAAAATACTAGTTCATAACTATATATGATACACTATGATAAAATTAATCCAAGATGCCTTGAACTCTGTTGTTAGGATTGATTCGGCTACACTCTAGTCCACTATGTGAGTAAGAACGAGCAGGGAACACGGCTAACTGCATACAACGTTAATTACATCGAGCCAATCAAAAGTCACCGACGCTTCTTGTGTTCATTCTTATTCAGTTTGACAGTTTGGCTTCCACCCTACTGTATACTGGCTCTGAAGTTTCTATGGTTGCATATATGGATTTAGATGAGACTCAACTGTGAAAAGTCAGGGCTTTGGCTGGATTCGAACCATCGACAGACAGCATGCCCCAACGCGGCAAGCGCTCTACCAGCTGAGCTACGAAGCCACACCAGGAAATTCCACATTTGGACTCTGTTACCCACCCGTCCCACTGTCTCATATGGAATCCACCAGAGGATTCAGGGGATCAACTGCCCCGGCACCAGTGTAGCGAGAAGACGTCCAATGAAGCACAATCTTTATTGTCCAAATCGCCAGTCACATGCAACGTGCGCCCTCTCGTTTATGAGTCATAATTCCACCCCGCAACACCCCCCGGTTTCCGTTCACACGTCGTGTGCACTTCTGACCGGTTTACGTGTGTGATCGGCGCCTTCTACCGGGGGGTTTTCTGCCTACCATTCCTCGTCTGTTTGTCCGATTTCGTTGCGCGATGGCTCGTCCGGCTGCTCGTGCTGTCCGCCATCCACCCAATGTTGGCCTTGACCGTATTCCAACATCGTGTCGAGATGTTCCTCTGAATGTTGGAAAAACCACGCCTCCGATCTGGCCGTCTGTCGTATTTCGCCTGC
>QNGE01001329.1:0-56233 GCA_008508345.1 Paragonimus westermani | reverse complement strand
ATTTCGTTGCGCGATGGCTCGTCCGGTTGCTCGTGCTGTCCGCCATCCACCCAATGTTGGCCTTGACCGTATTCCAACATCGTGTCGAGATGTTCCTCTAAATGTTGGAAAAACCACGCCTCCGATCTGGCCGTCTGTCGTATTTCGCCTGCGCTGCCTCGCCCGTTGGTCCGATCCAGTCGAGCGATGACTCATCCGGTCGCGCACGTTGTTCTTGATTCGATCGCGGCAGGCTTTTGAACGTACCTCCCCCCGCGTTGAGGAATTCGGCCGAGCGTCCGAAAACTCGCACCTTCGACCTGACAGTCCACCACAGTATGGTTATAAATGTCATCTGTAGTTTGTAACAACTGTCCTTCACGTTATTTAGAAAGTTCCACTTATGTGCTCACTATGCACTTCAAAATATTTTACAACTTTAGTGAGAAGAGTGCACGGTAGAAAATAGAATTGTACTGCGAAACTCTAGATTGTACCTGTTTATTTCATTACAACATTAAAAACTAAGGTGACATGAGCAATATATGTTGAATCCCCAAATTTCGTCGAAAGTCCGCGACCGGTTTCATGGTTGTTGCTGATCCTCTACTGTTCAGAACCAAGCTACCTAGACCCCAAATCTGCCCGAAGAAACAGCAAACACAAATTGTTTGAAAATGAAAGCCAGAGTAATACTTTTGAGACACAACTCCTCATCATGGTATAGAGGTATTCGCAATGAAAAAAACATCTTGAATACTTTTCATGTGTACCAACATCCTGAGCGGTTCCGTGCAATTGTTTATAGTGTAATGACGTTACAATTCCTTCCTCTTGTAGGCACTGCCGTATGTGGCGCTTTTGATCGCGATGATATTCTTCATCTACGCTGTTATTGGGATGCAGTTGTTTGGTCAAATATCGATCGCTGAAGACCCACTTAACCAGACCGAATTACCGCCGTTGCATCGGAACAATAATTTTCAAAACTTTTTCCATGCGCTGCTAGTTCTATTCCGGTAAGTTGCAAACATTTTATTGCGCCTCAAACGCCCCCACAAACCCCTCATGTTCGTTGACCAAATTTATGCTCTAATTGCGGCTATTTTACATGCAGGTCTTTACTCTGTTATTTTAACTACGGATGTAATCCTCAAGATGAAATGTCACTTGAAAAAGCTCGTCTGATGTTACTGTTGGGATTTATTTATCAGTCAGTGAAGCCTCAGTGACTGTTACTTTCGTTAAGAATTGTCAGTGATATTCTACCGATTCGAAATAACGCGAGAAGTAACCTTTTGCGAGCCCAAAACGTTTCCTGTTCAGTAGCCAGGGGTGCCAGACGAGTTGCTTCGTTCAGCTCATTTTAATGTGACGTATTTCCCGTCAGTCACATGTTATCCGTAAGTGTGGATATAAAAACCAGATAAGCTTGCTTCAAAGTGCATGCCACAGTACCTTGATGTTACACAATGAAATTCAAGCGTGCTAAGTCGGGCTAAGAATCACCTGATGAACTCGGCCGTCATTAGTGAACTGACGAACCAATCGTCATCCTCAAAATTGCTTCCCATTGGGTAATACGTGATCTGATTGGTTAGTAGTCTGGGTGCTAGGTTGACTCAACAGGAAGTAGGCAAACCCATCAATCACGTGACGACTTATCGCAGATATTTAGCCTGTCAGCTTTCTCCTTCGTTACCCTGAAGCTTTTTAGTTGAATTTCCCCAAGCCGTCCTACTAGTTTAAGCATGAATATAAAGTGGAGCATGTGATCTTCGGTTTTCTGCACCCGAGAAAGACAGCTCGCTTCGTGTCATTTAGATCATTCTAGCCAAGCTTCCCAACGAGATGGATGTGGCATTTGATGTCAGGCTTTCCCTACGATTAAAGACAAACGGAAATATTTTTATGCGGGTATCTAACCTAGCATACAAGGGCACTCAAAAAAGCCAAGGATATTTGGTCCGTAATTTATAGGACTGCATGAATTTTTCGAAAATGAAGAACAACCTACACGGAATTGCTGGGGTTCTTGTTTTGGAAAACTACGGACAATGCTATTGACTCTAAAATAAGCGGCAGATGTTTCGAACAAGTCTTTGAGTTTCTAGCATCGTCTGACACTATATCATTTACCGCGAGGTGTGGTTGTTCCCCTCCAAGAATAATTCATAAATACAAGGCGAAAAAACTTACAGATGTTGGAAACCATGAAATGATGAAGGTGTAAACTTCGTCAGTATATTTCGGTTGTTTAGTTTTGGTGTGATTAACGAAAAAAGTGAACCGTATAAACTGGGAAGTAATAGACACTTCGTTGCTCGTACTTGCGATATGCTTTCAGTATCAATTCAAACTGAAAGATTTGAGGCGCATTTCTGTGAATTTTGAACAGCATGTAAGTTATAGACTATGTGATTCATCACAAATTTACAATATCCGATAATTCTTACTGATAAATTAGCGGAATGAATAAAATTACACGAATTGATAAACGTATCAAACTAAGTAGGCCACCTCTTCCGAATTTGTTGGAATTATGAGGTACAATATGCGAATGACAACTGTTTGTCACATTCTCCAGGAGTCTGATTCCCTCTGAAACGAAGGGTAGTTGTACATATCGGTGATCTGTATCAACCAACTTGGGAACGGTTGGGCGAACGCCAACATCCTAAACCAGTCAGCACATCCTCAAGTGTAAATGAATTAAAAATACCATGGAATCTGGAAGCATAAGTAGGAGAAAACAACGGTACACGATAATTGTCATCACTTGAGTAAGCATAACCAGGGTCACAGTAAAAGGTCACCAGTGTGTGGTCGTTCAATCGAAACATGTCACGAATAGTCACCATAATAGCAATGTCTAGTTTTCTTAGTAGGCTGCATTTTGTGAATGTAGTGCATAAATCTCAATATATTGCGGGTTACTGCCTTTCTTACGGTAGTCCGTGTGTATGTTGCAATACATGGTACTACGTAAGAAACGGTTAGGCGTGCAAACAGAGGTCTAACTTATTAACTTATGCTACGCATCCTAAGCATATTACCCCCATCCACACAATTGACGTTTCTGTGGACAATCTCTAAAAGCCGGTTGCAAAACTGCATGTATTAGAGAACGGCATATCATACGGCAAACACAAGCAGTCCACATAGAGTGTTTTGAGTTAGTGATGGGAAACACACAATCTGGTTGCTTTGTCTGCACAAGGGTGGTTGATGAGACTAATCTTCCTTGCGTGGATTGCAGTAACCGACTTTTTCCGTTTGCTTAATATTACTTCATTAAAGTTGATTCAGGAACTTGCACTCGATTGCTCAACATTGGCTGGGTTTATTTTTGTGCAAATTATATTTCCACTTGACATACCATTTGTCAAAATACACCGCACACTACCTTGCGTTACTCAATCATTCACACTATAATACTATAATCTTGTGTTTCACACCTCCTTAAGGTCGTTCATTCCTGCTGTGTATGATTCTGCTATCGAATTTGAAACGGTTTCTGGATTTTACAATGTGCCTTACGCGTATGAACGATAGGGTGGCCGTGACCTGTTCACCGACACCAGTTTTAGGTAGATTCATTAGTACCGAATCCGACGAGTACGTGGGCGATGGTGATCTCTCTGCGTTCTCATCAAAATACGTTCGACCAATCAACAACATTCACGGATAGTCTATTCACTATTTAGGAAAATTTCCTCGATAGTCGACAGTGGCGTTATAAACTCCGAAGTAATGAAACTTTCTTGTCAATCCCCATCGACAGTCGACACTAATGAGCAAAGACGAGTAATCACTATTAGCTGGCTCAAACCTGGCAACTTGCAACTGGCTGCATTTATGTACCGGCCGATTATGCACATACGCAAACTGAACGAAATAAGGTGTTGTTATTGTTTCTTAGTTCCGTTTGTCAATTGACTAGGTTGACTTCACTGATTAGCACACAGTCAATCACCCATCATTGCATTCGTTTCGGTGAATTTCGAATGAGCTGATGTACTGAACTTCAAGAACGAAGTTTAACAATGTATTGTGATTTGGAGGGTAGACTCATTAACCGCGATTTTAACACAGATATTTAGATGCACCAGTAAACTTGGGTGGACATCAAGGTGACTGTTTCAACGATATCACTGTCATTTCCACAGTGCATAGTTGTGGTGATTAATTCCGAGCTTTCCAGTCAATGCTGTGCCACAGGAAGACTTACGACATGAATCGTTACTCTCAGTGATGTCCATCCACAATGACCGAATTTTCAAAACGGCACTAATACGACCCACTGAGGCAGTCCTGTAAGAAAGTGTATATCGTCTTGCAGTGAGAACTGTCGTTTTCAAACCGAATCCCTGCTGAGTGTGTTAATTTTTTTCTGAACTGCTTAAAGACCTGAATGTTTTGTGCCTGATCGGACTGTGTGGTGACAGATAGGGTGCATTAATGTTTAATTGATTGGGTCAACAAATTGTTGAATATCATCTAGCTGACTTCACCTGGGCGAATGATATTGAGAAATGAACGCCGATGCACACAGGTACAGTTCGTCGAGAGCGTGAACTACCAGTTCCGAGCCAGCTAGCTGATGTTGTAGCGAGAAGGCGTCCAACAAAGCACAATCTTTATTGTCCAAATCGCTAGTCACATGCAACGCGCGCTCCCTTGTTTATAAGTCGCAATTCCAACCCGCAGCACCCCCCGGTTTCCGTTCACACGTCGTGTGCACTTCTAACCGGTTTACGTGCGTGACCGGTGCCTTCTATCGGAGGGTTTTTCGCTTGCCATTCNTTGATTCGATCGCGGCAGGCTTTTGAACGTACCTCCCCCCGCGTTGAGGAATTCGGCCGAGCGTCCGGAAACTCGCACATCCGACCTGGCAATCCACCACAATGTCAGCTGACCTTGAATTTTTGTATTATCCAGCAGTGTCAAATGAGCGTATGGCGTGTGCACTGGAAATCACTGTTCTATTTTGTAGGCTTTTACACTTTCGATTACAAATACTAGTGACTCTTTCTAAAAGTGTGTATTACACCTGCTAAAACACATACACCATAATGTCATGTAGCCACCCTACCTGAGGTTAAATTGTTCCTGTTAGGTTAAACCTGAACGTTATTCATACGGAATGATCTGTAAGAGGATTTTCCCATTTTTTCTGCCTGAACAGCAATGCAGCATATCCAGAGCTCTGTTGAACAGTCCAAACTATTGTATCTTGCTTAATGGGAGATTTTCGGTTTGTTGCGAAAATCTCTTAATAGGGTGTTTAGTACTAATTACTGTGAGCCGCGTCACTTAACCTCCCGTTTTATTTTGCATTATTGGCTATTGGCTAAATCGTTCCACATTTACTTTCATATGTACGATACATATAACGGAAATCTCAATGTTAAGCAAAACATATGGATTATTAAAAGAAGGCGTCTCATTTCGCAATGCTCATCGTTGTTTTCACATTCGTCCTCGTTGTCATCACCACCGTATCCATAACCATCCACAACAGTACATCAGTTAGAGTTTTCAGCTGGTTCCTTTCGAAAAGTAGCGATATAATCTAATTTCATTCTTGTTAGAGCTCATTACTAGTACATGGCATTGTCACACTCGGGATTTAAACTTGGGCTTTTATCCTCCAAGGACATGCTTATTCCGCTTTTATTGGGACCGTGTAAAATCTTATCCGAGTGCGAAAACTGTGGTAAAATGTGGATGACGTAAAATTTGCATTAACCAACCATTTAACCGTTTGCTAGCAATTAATACATCCGTCAGCCCGTAGGCAGTGTGAAACTTTAACTGCCATACGAATACCACCTGACCAAAGTTTTATAAATTGAGTTTAATTCCTAGCTTGTCTTTTTCAAAAAGGAACATTGAAATCGAGTTTCGTAACTGCTGGAATTAGTCTATAATGCATTACTCCTGTCAACCGTAAGTGTAATTCAACCTGGAACGTTTCTTCCGATGTGTCAGCTGTTGAGACGTGTGCTCATCTATCTTAATTCATTGATTTAGAAAAGTATTAGTTTAGAGCAATAAGAAAGGGAAGGGACATGATCTAATTTACAAAGCCTCGTCTCTACTCAAGTATCAGATATTAAAAATCCCAAACCCTGCGTAATTTCCCATTCATTGGCTAATTGACCCAGATGCACTCTGTGCTGCTGTTCAATTCCTGCGAGCATCGAAACTAGTACAGTTAACTCCTACGAGTCACACAGGTATATGACTTCACCATCAACTTAATTTTGCGTTTCTGTGCGGATCAATCTAATCTCAGCAGTGTCGATTTTGGGGAGTCTGGCTTGGCATTTTTGTTCAGGCTATCCTTAACATTCTAAATAACTGTGTCAATAAACTGGTATTTTCACGATGTTTGATGCCCACCTACGAAGCGCGACCTACAGAGTGATGTCACTCCAAGGTTGTGAAGCGCGGTCACTTGAGATGGACTATTTAAATTATCCATCTGCATTTTTTTGTATCTCATGACATCAATTTTTAACGGTCGTTAGGTTAGGAGAATGTAGCTTTTTACGAGAGATGAACATGTGCAACCCTTCAGTCATCAAATACGGTGAGACTTCCAGCAATGTTTAACGCCAAACCCTTGCTGCACGTTTGCACGAGACTGGCGCGAGGCTTGCGGTGAACAAACAGTGACTCGACGTTGATGAATGAATGGGGTGACCAGTTGAATGGCTTCTGCAATTCGAGCTAGTTAACCTCTGGATTGCGAGTCCTGTTGTGCAGATAGAATGTAGCTGGCGTAGTTCGGTTGATAGCAGTCAGTCAGGTCTCCTGGTATCAAATTTGCTAACGTTTTGTTCCAGTTGGCTGTAAAGCAAGGATTATCATCAAAGTCGGGGAGTGTGAGTATATTGTAATTTACCGTGTGGAAGGTGCTACATGTTTACTTACCACTTTGTTATTCCCTAATAAAGCGCGTGCATACCGACGCTGATCGATTGCATTTAAACACGTTTTTCATAATAAGCCACCGTATTTTCCATTAATCTTTAAAATGCGACTGTTTCGTGGTTTTGTGGTAGCTGGACACTAGTGTAGACGACTCCCACACTGTTGACGATGAGACTGATAATGATGATTAGAAGAGATTATTTTATACAAAGATAATTTCGCACGATTTTCAATGAAACCCCACTCGTTCAATGTTGTTTTCACTTTCATCTAAGCATTTTCATATACCAGAAGTTTACTCGCAAGTGTACAGCGCATTTGCTTTCACTGACATTGTATTCTTTTCCTGGTCAGCTGTTCAACTGGGGAATCTTGGCAAGACATAATGATGGCGTGTGTTTCAGGTAAAACATTTGAGTAGATTATCAACACATTCAAGTGCGTGCTTAAGTATATTCTTCTGAACAAAATTTGGGAGACGTGTTAAGTCTTTCTGCTGAGTGTTATCGTACGACACTACTTTGATATTAACATTTTCACAAACGTGATCACATTCTAGGTCTCTAGTGGATGCGATCGGGAGAAAGAAAACATGTAAAGCTGGAACACTTTTTCCTCCGTGTTACAGAAAGAAAGTGACTAGTCAATGAAGGTACCTTTCTCTCGCAGCGTTATCTATGCAAAGAATTGCACATACTCTAAAGGTGGGGTAGCAGATCAGCCACTGCAGGGGGCAGTAGCGCCCAAACGTTGGCGCCGTGCTCAATGAAACTCACAAATTTGCGATAAATAAATTACCACATGAATATTGTTCTGACTTTCGTCAGTCTACTGATATACGCTTTTGAGTTAAAGATATAAACCGCTTTATGTTCTATGTCGGTCGTGATCAACCGAACTTAGTTTGTGAATAACTTCCATCGTCTAACTCATTGCGTTATTTTTAGTGTGTAGACGCTCGGTCACTGATTGGGCGGTCAGTTGGGATCATGAAACTAAGTAAACTAAGGTATGATAATGTAGAGCAACATAAACAATGACAGCCAGAAAAGAAAAAGATGTCCGCCGATTTCAAACTGTTTGGGATTTCGATGGTTTTTCGGTTCGGAATGTGCAAATTGGTGGCTCAATGACTTTGAGATACTGTGTATGAAAGCATTTTCGCCATTGGCATCGACTTCCGGCCATATCATTTAGGGCCACTAACCAGCAATAATCAACATATTTTCTTTAGCCCAGTAGGGACTTCAAGTAGAGCCAGCCAGTGGTGACCGAACTTACTGATGACTTCCTTGTATTCCTCAGCCAAGTCATTAGCTGCTAACCGTGCATTATTTCTCAGTCAACCACAGCGAAAGTAACCGAGGAAATGTATGATTGGTGCGTAGGAAGCAATGGTAAAACGTGCCCGAGCTACCATAATCGGTTAGGCGACACAGCTCCTCGAACGCAAAAAACAACTGTTCTCAACACGCGTAGCAATCCGTTATAACTACTCATGATTTTGTCGCTACACAAGAGCAACACTGTTCAGAGAATCGATTGTCTCATGAACACCATCGATAATTCGGGGTCGAGTGTGACAATCGTAGAGCATCAGCACCCACACAATCATGCACTACATCTTGTCTGCAACAAGAGACAAATGTCACTACTCATGATAGCACAAGCTAGCTGGGCATTGGCGATAAGTGGGGTGATTTTCATTTCTGGCACCAATACCAACCGTAAGCCCTAACTAATCAACTTTTTAGACTTTTGCGACCTAGGATAAGCATAGACACATGCTTCTGCCAGACGTGTAAGATTACTGTGTGGTCAGTTGGCTTGAAGCACATTCCTTGTGTTATTTCAATCGCCAAGCGGACATGGTGAATAATTAGCACTTTATCAGGAAGTGACTGCGTACCACCTACATAATCTAAGTCTACGATCCTGTTTCCCGTTTCAGTTTTACGTCATCACCGAATTGACAATCTAAAGCTTTGTGCGGAAAACAATAGACCGTCAAGTTGAGGAGCACAGGTGAAATTCATCAGTCTCGCCACACTCTCTAAGGGATGGCCGAACGTGTCGATAGACCGACATAGTTCGTAACTTTACATGAGGTCTGCTTCTGTGGTGATGCATGATGATGTGAACATATACTCATCACGTACCCCGGTTGTTACTAAGCAATCACAGATAACAGCATTGTTGGCAGAAACTGGTCTGGTGACTGGGAAGACGGTTGCTATTTGTCTCTGATGAGTTTAGTGTTGTTGAAACATGCGGCAGATGTAGAAATTATATCGATGTACCCATGATCTCCAGGAAACTCATCTGTTTCTCTCAAACAAGGGTTCGCATAATTTGCTGAGCAGAACAGATATCAATAGGTCAAGTCCAACTGACTAACTTCTCCGTAGGTGGTGCACACAGTGCATGTATCCTTAATAGGGCTCGAAGTGAGTGTTGTTCTCTTTCAGGAGGAGGGATTTTTCTCAGTAGTCCGGACGCCGTAAAGCGTGAGGGACAGTTCTTCAGCAGCCACTTTCCCACCATTCTTAAAGATGACGTAAATAAGATCGTCTTAGTATAGTTTTGGGTGCTTGGGACTTGGAATTTCTTTTCTAATCGTCGTTTCTATTAAACTGTCTTCCTATATCCATGTAAGAATTTAGTCCGAAGGCGGATTGAAAACTTCGAACCAGGATTTCACATTGTATAGTCACTTTTAACAATACCTAGTTCTCCATGTATACACATATTCCGCAAAATGGTAACTTCTTATTGTCTTTGGTAAGCAACTACTATAATTTTTAATTTGTTTCCAGGTCAGCCTTGTGCAACCGATTCAGATGAGAAAGTGCCCAACAGCTGTGGTTCGAAGTTGGCATACATCTACTTCATCAGCTTCTATGCCATCAGTGCCTTCTTGGTAAGCTAACATCAAGATTCCTGGACAACGCAAGTGAAAATCCAGTTGTGAACAGTCTCCACGCAAAAAGTTGTAGATCCTTCTAGAAATAACACCACTTTGAAGTTGCACCTGTATAGTGTTCTTGAAGGTATCCGCATACAGCCCTGATTACACACTTTTGGACAAAGCATGAAGGGGTCGGTTTCCACGGCTAAACCAGCATACGTCATACGTACACATAAAAATACCCACAGCTCTCGTTCTGTATTCGTGTACATCCACCCGCTTTTCAGGATCAAACGTCTAGGTAACCGTTGCTGAACACTGATTATTTCTACGACGGACGATTTTTTTTAACACAAAGCGTTGTATTTGTCATCCTCCTGCTGGTCTGAATACCGTATCTTCAATGTCATTCATAGTTGGACGAAAACAAGCGATACAACCAGTGAGAAGTGACCTACCTGGATGTCTTGTTTCCATTGCAAGACGATCAAAATTTCCGGAATACATAACCATTCGGGATTGTCACTACTGATAGTCAATAGGCACGCAGTAATTCCTCCTTTGTGGCTGCACTCAAGTTGGCCAGCAGTCCAGTAGACTGCTGATTTTAATAACCTAAACGATAGCTGTCCAAATACGGGGCAGAGGCGCAACCGACTGTTTCATTGACGCATCCGTATACTTGCAATTGGCTTTATCGGCGTGCTGACGTATGTCTGTGTGTTTTCTAAAACCACACTTTTTCAAGCTCATCTCCAAGACGAGTAGATCATCAGTCAAGCACCTGACAAACAGTCATCTCGCTCTGGTTTCATGAATCGCACCAAGTTTAGTAACCGTGATTGGTCGATCAGTGTTACAACGAGATTTAGCAGGATAAAAGAACACCGTTCAGTCTCAATCCCACTTTGAGTATAATTATCTGATGACCCCAAACTGCATGTTTTTGATGCAGTTCGACTACAATTTCGCATCCCATACCTCTTTTTGTGTAGGTAATAAATCTCTTCGTGGCTGTTATCATGGATAACTTCGACTATCTCACTCGGGACTGGTCGATTCTCGGACCCCATCATTTGGACGAGTTCGTGACCAAGTGGGCTGATTACGACCCAGAAGCCAAGTAAGTATGTTCACGTGAACGACTTGTTTCCGGACGTTTTCTTAGGATTGGCAACCAAGACAGGAGGCATACTTCTGACCAACCTTTCGTTTTACAGACTGTCAATATACATTACCACTTTCTGGTTCACGCTTGTAACGTGCCCACTGCTAATGTCACTGTGGATATCACTGGCACATGTCGTTCTGGTTCTAAAGAAAGTCTTAGAAGGTCTCCATGTGGCCAATGCACGCTACGTTATTAGGGACCGCGCTAGAAGTGCCCACTCTACAATGGCCGTCAGTAATCTGAATCAAAAAAGTGTACATGTGTTTATTACTTCTTGCCATATTTCCTGATCACTTGCAGGTACGTGGTTTAATTATCGATTGACCTTTAGTCCTAGCACTTCCCCTTTATAGTGTTGCGTTAAAACAAGGGTGGACGCCAGTAGATGAGGCTTACTATGCAGACTATGGCGGGTACTGTTCTTGCTCTGTTGAGCAGATGACAGATGGTTACGTTGGATATGACACTCAAACGATTTCCTGTGTGCACGCAAGTAGACGTCTCCAATTGCTCCACAGTCATCATTATCTATTCAGAGGCCACTCTGAATCGGTTTCCAGTTACACTAGCGAGTCATAACGCATACCTTATGACTGATATCTACCAGATGGGTAAGGTTCACATTACAAACGGTTGACCTCAATCACAACCAGCGGAGTGGTGATCAGTTACTTCAACCTTGTTAGATATCAGGTGGTAATGCAGATACTTACCGTCCAGACCACGGGATCATGCTCATTAAGGGTGAGAGAAGTGCATCGGCTAAGAGAAGTAAGGTTCGTATTAGTTATCGAGTTCGTCGTTCCTCTTTTGCTGAGTTGAATTCGCGGACACGTTTGGATGGTTTTCTAACCGTAACTTAACCGCACAAACAAACAACAAATATTGTCACCACACTGATCATCACTCTGTTTGTACTTATGAGCCTAAACGACCTCTTACGACAGAGGAGTATATGAACTGTGGAAATGGTTAGCAATTTCCTTTGTAAAATAAACGTAGCATTAAGTAACATTGTCACTGCGGTCGTGTTTTTGATTAATCCGCCACTTCACTGGGTGAGTTTATTGTTGTAGGTGTCTTTCAAAGCTTCTAGAGAACAAGCGATGCCATTTAGGTTTTCTTATCCTTTTCGTTTGCTACCGAGGTGGTCGTAACTTTTTGTGATGGGGTTTCACTTTGATGAATACAACCTGTGAAAGGGGCCCATTTTATGTTTCATTAAGAACATCCCACACATTCTCATAGGGTGCGATTCAAGGTTATCGTCTCGCTGGCGGCAGTGGCCGCTTGCAATGGTCTAGTACAACCAACAAAAATTAAGGAAAACGGACTATTTTTGTCTGGTCACACTTTTGTTCAGTACTACCGGTTAGCTTCTCCATTCCTCATGATCGTTTACTGTACTACTTTTGAACGGTTTTCTTCCTCAGCGACGAGATATATTGACTTTCTGTTGGGTGGTTGGTTCTTTGCTCGCCAGCCCTGAAATACTTCATCACGATAACGCAGAACGGCCCACTGTCCGTTAGTTACAATAATCTACATGGGATTACTCTGTATGCAGCACCTTACAGCCCAGTCTAGCATTATACTCTTATGGATTTCAGCTAAATATTCAATGGTTCTCAGATGCTTATGGATCGCACGCGCCGTTTGAGCTTCAGCATCCGTTTTCAAGGTGACGGATTGACTGGAATCCTCTTAAGCACAGTCGGCCCCTCTGCAATTCATCCATCTTCAAAATCCACCTTCTATAGTCTGTATACAACTACCATACTCATAATGACGTTTGATCCACAGTTGTGTCATCGAAACCTGTTTGGTTTGCCTCCACCTTCATATTTCATTAGTCTGTCTAAACTGATCCAGCTTAAGCATGGATGACAGCCAGATTTGGAGGCATAAACACTGACAACAAAGTTGCCACTTCGTATGTTTCAGCTTCAGTCATTTGAGAAATACAGCACGCGAGTAATATCTCAGCGATACCTCCAACCAATATAGGCCAGGCAATGCGGACATTTAGTCACGTGACCACTGCCCTCTGAAAGTATAACGCAAGGGCATGCCAAGAACTACTGTTCTGGCTCAGAGCACCACCGTCGACTATGTGCTGTTTATTCGTCTCGTCTCGTTTTTAAACCTATGGAAGATATTTCTAATCTTGTGTTCAAGAACATGCACCGATGTGTAAGTTATAGTCCTCAGGTCCGTCTCCACCAACCAAATAGGTTGACCGTTACTTTTGGCTATCGTAAGAAAGCTTTTTATTCTGAGCTAGTTTCTGTTTTTGTTCAATAATTTTGATTAATTCCTCCATCTTGAAAGTGTCATATGCACAACGTAGAAACTAGGGAAGTGTGTTCGTTTCTCACCGTGTCACTTCACTGAAAGCACAAAGGCGATCAAACACTTTTACTTTCTCTACAGGGGTCGCGTTCGACATCTAGACGTTGTCACAATGTTGGGCAAAATTAGTCCACCGCTGGGTTTCGGAAGCATGTGCCCTCACACTCGGGCTTGTCACGTGAGTAGAGTAATGTTCTTTTATCAGTCGTTTTGTCATGTTATGACATTTCCTTGAGCACTCAGTTTAGTTTGTATTTTTATCACCTGAAGTGTAACATCTTTATTTGAAGGGGTATGCAGTTTTAATATGCCACATATTGAAGTTAAGCTGGATGTGAGAATATTTTCACACCGTATATGTTTCAGTTTTATTGTTCATTCGAACTGACGAGTAATTTCACGCGCACACCGGAACTGCACATCCGATCCGCTCGTTTGTTTCCTGTGGTTATGACATGGATTTTTCCTAACTACTAACTAAGAGCTTGGTTGTATCGTTCATAGTTCACTCAGAAACACACACGGTTTCTCTTTTTGAACAGGGTGGTTTTTTGAAGGTTTGAAGAAGTTTGTCGTGACTGGCGATCACTAACAACAGTGTTCTCATGATTAAGAATGTTGTTCGCAAATTCACTCCCAGCTGGCGATTATTTCATTCTTGAGTACACTTAGCGGCTCCTTTGGGCTTCAGCGTGCTATTCCGGTGTGCAGTTTTTCGATTTCCCATCACGTTAGACACTCACGGTGCCGTAGATGAATCGCTGGTTTCCATAAGCTGGTTAAGTGATTGTTTCTGTGGTTGCCTCAGACCCTGTCGAAAAGAGCATCACTGAATAGTTCAAGTTGAAAAACCGATCCAGTTGATTACCGAAGGCATTCAGAAATAAAAAAGGAAACGACTTTACCTTGCCATAAGTCAGTTTGTGGATCATCTTGGGGCATTTATATGACCTTCCGAATTCACTACGAAGTTGACTAATTCTGCTGTACAACTTACGTTGCCTTATTAGCAGAAGATGGCCCGAACGTCCGCTAATTCCGCTATTATGCTTCACATCCTCGGAGCCGCATTGGTGTTATACGTGTTGCCTTCCAAAATTCTGTTTCATATCTTTATTCGCTCCCTCGAAACTTACGGGTAGTCTCCCATCGCAGATCTCCACTCCGGTAGACTTTAAGTGTAGGAAGGTCTTCCTATTTATTGTGTTCCAAAAATGGGACAAATTTAAGTTTTTCTCATGTGTCTTATTGTTCTTCTATTTGACATCGACATCGTTTTCACCATTTCCAATGCTATATATCCGAAACGAACCTTTGACTCAAAACATTCCCCCAAAATGACGTTTTTCGAGCTTATCAAACTTGACTTGAATGGCTTGCAGAAATGGTTCTCACATCACGATGTGTATTCTGTACAAATTCTCCTTTTTGCTTGGAAAGAAAGAAACCACAAAGCGAGAGACTCAGCAACTAAGACACGTGTTTGATGGAATGCTTTACAAATTCCCTTGTGAGTTTCTGCTTACAAAAATTGACCTCATCTGGGCCCATGATACATCAACGCTGTTCCATCTTAGACCGACCGCAGCAAGACAAGATGTTTTGATAATCATGCTTCAGTATACCAAGGTGGCGTCGCCGTCTCAACTTCTTCCAGACTTACTATGGCTATAAGAGAATGTGATCACTATTTTCCAGGCCGATTTTTGACACAATTATTTCAAGGGACGACGCTCCAAATTTGAACCTTCCGGAGCAAGGGGGACTCAGTAGGGGGCCGTACGTTTGCACCTAGTTTTCAAAACTGCCAGCTGGTCAAGGAAATTTGTTGAACTTGCGGTTGTCGAGGTCTGTGAGGAATTATTTGACCCGAATTAACGCTGTGACATGTCGCTGAAGTCAATATAATCGTGTACGAATTTTTTATGGGGACCAAGCATTCAAACTTGATAATTGTCACGGTTCACTGTCTGTGAGTTATCAGCCCGTACATCACTACTGCCCCGACCGCGACCATATCTTAATCATCAGTGGCAGCTTTCGGAGCTTCCTTTGCGTGAAACGTCTGTAGCATTAACATTAACATTATAACTTATGAATGAAATAGCCCATCCGGACGTTGGTCGGCGATACTATATTTCAGACCTTTGAAACAGCCTTCGAAGCATTCAAACCACGATTGAAGTTGTGCAGGAGGTCTATCGACAACCAACCCTCAAGAAAGCATTTTGTAAACTGAAAGAAGAAAAGTAATTTTGTTTCAGAACATCGTTAAAAGTTACTTGTCACCTTTCATGAATATAACTAAATTGATATAAGTCGCACGGCTTTGCTAGCTACCTACATAATGTAAGCTTGTAGCCCACATGTGAAGCAATGAACCAATCAGCCCTTCGTACGTATTGATGTATATCATTCGCCTTGAGGGTACCAGACATGCCTCTTGCCCCAGTATGTTTAAACTCAACGCTGAACTTCGGAGCTGAAGTCCAAACAGTCATGACGGTAGTGTGCCATGCAAGCAGGTATTTGACGCCTAAATCTTTTTGATCCTCCTGTACGCCTGCAATGAAAGTTGTGAGTAGTGTTCGTAATTGGACCTTGTCGTGTTCTAATGGAGAAAGCCGTTTTGAATGGTGGTACATCTTTCACACTATTTTGTAAACACAATATATGAGAGTACAAAATGAGCCCCTCCGAAAAGGTCGAATTCAGGAGAGAATAATCGTCATAAAGTTGTTGATAAATCACCCGTTTGAGACACCCACCTTAGGTAGACTTGACATATAAGGAGAAGTACCGTAAACCTGATTGAATATTTGCTTTTCCTAGCCTTTGACGAGTACCAATGTCACATTTTGTACCGCGCGTGTGATTGCTGCTGAGTAGCGATCCGGTCGCTAAGATCTACTCCTCAACATATGATCCTGGTGTACGAATCAGAATGAGCCAGTCAGTAAAATCTCATCTATATTGAATATGGTCAGAAAAATTATGTAAGTGGATAGCAGACAGGTTGAAAACCCTGGAAGGTAATTGTAGGTTTTTGGAAGTGGCCACCGTCACCAGACTGCCGGTAGGGTGGTTCAGCCATTCTTGAGATCTGTTGCGGCGAACCCATCGACTTCCGGACAGAAATCATATAAGCTCTCATAGCTTGTAGCTTGTGTGCACTTCGATAAATTTTGGACAACGGTGTCCCATATACTTTGGATCCACTCCCTAGATTTCCTCGAACTTCATATTTAACTGACTTCGCAGAACAAGTTCAACTCATTCATGGCTGACTTTCATGTGTCGACGTGTACATGTTGACACCTGAGAAGCCCTGTTTCAACTGTAAATACGTAACTGATACAGAACAAGTGTAGAATCCCTCGGTGGGACTAATTGGCAAATGTTCTTGGAAGCAAATGCTGGGTCATACAATCGGTGTGTGGTGAACATACCACGGCAATGAGTCTGCGCGATAAGGCCAAAGTAAAGACCTCGATCCGGTGTTGCATCCGATATTATGTGACACTATTATCCTTGCTGGTCTGCTGTCATATGAAGAACATCCTGGATCATAATTCCACTGTGGCACAGTTGACGAAACAGTGACACTCATTCCTCTAATGACAATGTTTTCGCACTGCCACACTCCGTTATACGTGTTTGTTTCTTTTCTACCCCAGAGACTAGGCTGTTTGTGTATGTGTTAGCCTGTTTCATACAGTAATAGGTACTTTGGCTGGCTGTTTCAAATTGCTGCTAACTATCAGACTTCAGTGAGGACAACTCTCAATAATGGCACACTGCCTTTCTACCAGCGTCACTTTCGATTCACCGATTGGAAGCTCATTAAAACGTGTTTATCAACTTTTCGGAAATAGCACCACTTCACTGTAAACGCTGCTGTCCCGGTAAAACACGGATGAACGAAAGCCTCTTTACTGGCTCATAATAGTATTCAAGTGTTAACTCAGACTGTGTTAACTGAATGGGCGTTCATCCTTGTTGGCAAATTGCTGGCTGGGGTGAGAAATCGAAGTGTTCGGCCTGTCTTCCGAACAGACCCATTAAAGGGTGAACACTCAATCGGTTCACTCGGTAATCTTTGCTTCTTTCAATAACACATCCTGTCGACTAGCCGGCTCACGCATACCACGCACATGTTTGACTGGTTCAAAACGTTGTGGCAGTCCAACAACGCTCGCGCAATCACCCACCGAAGAATTTGTTTAGGAACTGAGGTATTCTGTCAGAGTGGCACCACTTGAAAACATTGTTGATGGCGTGAACCAACATCAACTTTCAGACAGTTATGGTCTCATTAGAAGGTAGATGTATTATTTTATTAATATATGTTCTTGCAGTGAGTTCGCGTAGACAGACCCACTAGTGGCATAATCCAGAAATACCAATCCTCACCATACATTTGACCAGACAGTAGCTTACCCATGAGTTAAATCACCATAGCCCTGCAATGTGGGAAGGCTGTTGCCAGCTTTGAAAACTTGGAGGTCCATACGATTACCGTTTGTCGTTGCTTTCTGTGGCGAAATCATGACTTATCGATCCGCCCTAAACATGCTCGGTAGACATGCAATAAGTCGACCTAACTGGAAGCCTAAACGGTATTCGACGGTGGTCACATAACTCAGCGATATAGTGAAGTGAGAGAGAATAACAGCATCAGCGACAACTGAAAAACGCGTCGTCCACTCTGACTGAATAGTTACTGTGCGAGTCCACATGCGGAGGGCAGTAAGTTGCGTGTGCGAGTTGTATCCTTTCCACGTCACGTCCGAGCTAGCCAACGCTTGTTAATTAGTCTTATTCAGTTTATCTCTGACAGTTTAGTTTAGTGTTTCTCAAAGTGAACGGTATCGTCCCTTAAGGGATAATATGTACGCTCTATGGAGCATAACTGAGAAATCGAATAAGCACAAATCTGTTCGTTTTCAGCCAGTTTCCTGACCTTTGTACTTATATGTAGCTAACCTTAAATTATTTCAGATAAGGTCTTTGGCTGGCTGTTTGAGTTACCGTTCGCTTAATGCATGTGAACTGAGGCAAGAACTCTGCTACGCTCAGAAAACTAAAGAAGAAACGGAACTTTAAGGGAAGTAATTTGAAAAAGTTTCGGTGCCTAGTGTTATAGCCGACCACATACTGACATGGCATTGGACTCCTATTTACAAAAATATTGCAGGAGCTTACTACGGATAAACTGGAGCTTGTAGTCCAATTATCACATGGTATTTTGTCTTGCTTTAGCTTCAGCGCCGGAAAAATTCTTTAAAGAAGGAAAAGAAAGAGAACACAGTCCCGGTGCATCACAGATTGATTTTTTCAGCTAGACTAGCATCGTCTGGAATGAATTCATGTTTGTAACGGTGCACCAATACCGGCCACACGTTCTGCTTCCAGCCGATCACCGTCACTTGTTAGGTGATCCGTCTTGTCGGTTGCTGAAGGCTCAGAAATTAGAATAAAATTTTCGCGAGGGTATGGCGGAGTTTATCGGGACTCTCCGGATAGCTCATTCAATCTGTGTTAACCGATCCAAGGCACATCGACCACGTCTTCATCAATATGCACATTGATGACTTTACAAACAGATTACAAGGATTATTCTTGGCGTATGAATTATCAACTGTTGCCGTGCATTGTTCGGCTGCCAATCATCATTTGTTTACTTATCCTAACTAACCGTTTAAGCTGTCCAAAATTGAGTAAGAACGTAACGTAAGTTTATTTTTTATCATAGAGCTGGTACGTTCGAAATAATTCAGAGAGTACATTTCTGCAAACCACACGGACGTTTTCCAGCCAATCGTGGTTCAAAACTGATAAGGAGTCAAATTCGTATGCATCTTTGTGTTGCACTATCATTCGCAGTCTTGTGTTGAATCTAGTGACTCGAGAACTGTAGTAGTGGGGTTTATGATTGTATAGCGAATAAGAATTAGAACACCAAACCTATGGGCATAGGATATTTGACCTTGCACTCAATAACGACACCCGACTTTTAAACATGTTCTCCGTAACACCTTGTTTTATTAACCGACAATTACTTACTGCTTTTACTAAAAAATTAGTTTGATTTAACAGTGATCACAGCTTACTGAAGAAAGACTATGTATCTAGGATCCAAGACTAGAATGTTACACTAAGTAAACTGTTACCACATTTGTCATTTAAGAACTCATCTTGCAATGCTTTGTTATTTCTGTACTGTATTTCCTGTGTAACCTTTTCAACTAGAAACTTGTACGAATGAATATGCCGTTAAACAGCGACGGAACGGTCTTCTTTAATGCAACTTTGTTTGCCCTGGTGAGACGAAACTTGAAGATAAAAATTCCCGGAGGTGAGCCCCATGAAAAACTTCGAAAGAATCTCTCATCACGATACCTGTAATATACTACCATTTTGACGGTACTCCGAAAAGTCCTCACAAGTTTTAACGTATAACCTAGCTCATTGACAGCCAATAACAATCAGTTTCTTATGTGTACTTCTCAACCACAGATGATCGGGAGAAAGAAAAGTCATTAGATCAATTAAATGAAGAACTTCGTGCGGTTATCAAACGAGTTTGGAAACGAACCAGTCCAAAGTTGCTGGATCAGATTATTCCACCAAAAGGTAAATGCAGATTTCATACACAACACTAGTGCACATTCCTATTTCCTGTCTTCCTACCGTAATTTCCATTCGAGGCAGGAGACCGATTGGTTGGTATCGAAGTGTATTACGGTCATGTGTGCAGTTGTACACACACACACATTGGCAACTGTTGATATTTCCCTCACAGTATACACACATGAGTTTAATCGGGTATTAGTGCGCTTCTCACGTTTACCAATAAATATCTCATGAACGAGCTTCACATGCTGAAGCTACTACGGATGTAAGCTGGCAAGTTTAGGTGAGCTGTGTCCATCCAGAGCACTGGAGTGAACGCAATTTGAACACAGGAGCGTTCCATTGTTGGTTGCCTTCCAGGTTATATATTTATTCTTGTTTGCACAGGTAGGCAGGGTACTTTGTTTTATTCAAAATTAGACTGCTGAAATTACTTGTTATAGTTTTTACTAGCATTTGTTGCGACCGCAATATGTCGATTTATTTTTTGTGGCCTGCTGGAAGATTTAACAATGTTTCAATTAAACTGGTTTATCAAATAACACATGTACTTGCAGATAACTAAATCACACGTTCCGAAATCTGTTAATGGTGTTTCCGGCAGACGAGCAGCTAATTCTGACACATCAAATTCCATTTGGTTTTGCGGTTGTTCACGTATACACTTCTAATAAATAGAAGTTAATTTGATTTATCTTTTTTGGTCATAGGTAGCGACGTAGTGACGGTAGGCAAATTTTATGCAACTTTTCTCATTCAAAATTGGTTCCGCGAATGGCAAAAGAAGAAAATGATTCAGAAAGATACCCGCTATATTCCACAAATTATGGTATGTAAACCCTTTCCGCATTTATTTGTTTAAAGCTCGAGTAAACCCGGTACACAATGTAGATTTGTAAGTTTGAGCTCCCTTGAAATAGTCAGCTCGATTCTTGTTTACTCGGTGTTATCACATCATTACTATACTTATGGACCGCAGTACATCAGTAGTTCCCACTGACGCATAATTGTCACACAATCGTGAAGAGAAAGGCAAATCCTGTACGAGAAGAGAGAGCGGGAAAGGAGGGGAGGAAACCTAATGACTGAGAACAGTACTTCTGTATTCAAGCGTTCAATATCAAGATGTCTGCACCTTGCAAACAAACAACCGAGCTATAAATTAAAGCGAGGTATCATGCGAGTGTGGTCCAAGCTATACTGTAGGAAGAGTGGGAGTGTTGTTGAATGTGTAACACTGTCACTCGTGCCTGCCCTAAGACATGTTCAGTGGTACACGCTTGATTGTCTTTCAACTGACTGTGGAATAGTTGGCCAAGGGAGATGTAGGGTTTGCGCGAACAATCTTTGAGGTGTGACATCAATACCGAGGAGATAGTTAGCTTACCTGGGTTGTGTTCGTCCTTTTGTGTTTATCATTTCACCTGTTGTTGCCAAGCCAGTTACGTTGGGAGAATCACAAGATGGTTATCGGAAAGGGTTCGCGAACAGCTCTCGAAATGGCTTCGCAACGGTTCGATCGAGCCCATTTCCAATGCAGTCGGTTTTTCACTTAAGTTGCATTTACCATCAAATTGAGCCGAATAAAGCCTTCCGAGTTGACTAAAAGGTTCGTCAAGCTCACTCCAGAGTTGTCAGGTTGCAACTGTTATCGACGGCAGAGGCTACTGCCATCAAACTCTACAACCCATGTCTGTGTGCGCAAACACTACATCTCCCTTGGTCAACTATTCCACAGTCAGTTGAAAAGCAATCAAGCGTAAACCACTGAGCACTGATGAATGCATGTCTTAGGGCAGGCACGAGTGACAGTGTTACACATTCAACAAAATTCCCAGCCCCCCCTCAAATAGACTGTGATTCGCCCCATGTGTGATTTTAGTGACCCATTTGACTCGTTCTAATTTTTTACAAAATGCGTTGCATTGTTCAGCCGTGGTAATCTTGTGCTCCAGTCGTCGTGGGTTAGACGTTCAAAGCCAGAATTTGATGGCCTGTTATTAGCTGCGTGTGCTGGAGACACATTAATAAGCTTGTTCATTATCAGAGCAATTTCTTCAAAATCCAAATGTATATGCGTGCTCTCATGTTGAACTGTAAGGATAGAATCGGAATCTTCCAATTTGTGCATCGTTTTTTCAATCGCTAATCAAAAGAGTTCCTTTGTTTCGGTTCTTCACAGCCGAGATCAGTAATCGCCATGTTTGCTTTGGTTAAGTGGGACTCAAATCACTGGAGTTTACAAGACATAACAACCCTAGGTTCATTTTCTAGCTTCCATAACAAACGGTTTTGAAGAAAAACTGTTTACAGCTTGTTCCCAGTTTAGTTTTAAGGACGTGTTATTATAGTCTTCGATATAAGTGGGACACGGGTTTGAAAACTACAAGCGTTTTTTCCCTTCTTTCTAGGCTGGCGACAGAGCGATGCCACATCAGCCTACGATTGTTGGATTTCCTAGAAGATGTTCCTCAGACCTAACCGGAGATGAAATCCAACGCAGACGGGGTGCAGACAAGGTACATGCTTCATCCAGTGTTTTGAAGCTACCACCAAACGTCAAATACAGTCTGATATCCCTTGAATGGTGTCATGTGTACAGAATGGAATAGAATGGATAGATGACTTGTTCAAACTTATCAAAATTTTGTGTAAGGTTGAATTTACCGTGGACTAGTGAGCAGTTACAAAATGATGGACATGTTACTTTTCGAACGTATAATATGTTGTTTGACAATTGTTATGGAACAATGTACTTCAGCTAATCTTTCGGCAGATACGTTTAACAACATGCTTACTGACTCACTCCTTGGTGAAATAACTTCTCCAGAGTTACTCCAGTGAATCAAAATCATTTACAGACTGAATTCACATATTAGTTTTAACCTGTAATATTATTTATTTTGTCAACACCCTTGAATCTAAGTGTGGCAATTCGTTGTGGAAAACGTCGCGATTAATTCGCCAAGATTATATCCAGCATTCTGCGCAACAAGTGATTGTTTTCTTCTATCCGTGTGACCTGCAGTGTATCATTGCCTTCATCAGTGAGATACTCGGATGAACCAACAGGATATGGATTTACCTGAGAGTTACTGACCGCAATTCGGGAGTGTGTTGAATCTGAGACCATCATGCGCCCATCAAACCTAGCTTGCACAAATTTTATATACTTCATGTTAACATTTCGTTCGCTGGTTTCAGCGACACACGTTAAACGTTAGATTATGTGTAACATGCTAGTAGCAACGATAGAAACGGCCGGCCTTCTGGTTTTACACAATAAGTGTGAGTGTTATCAACCCTAATATGGACAAACCGTCTGCATCGACAGTTTCTATCAACACTGAGCCTCGGATGACGTATGCCACCTTGGGTTTGATTACAAAATTATGTGTAGAACGAGTTCGCCGGGTCGGTAAAATGACGTTTTCCCGCGATATGCTTTATAATGAGTGAGATCTGGATTCTGTTCTTACGCTCTGTTCTCATCGTCTGCTACGTCATCGCGCGCACTAACCACTTGAAACAATGTTCAATCATTCGTCGTCGTACGCACTAAACTATTCTGCCGACATAGTGGTCACTGCAAGTGCAACTGAACTGATAGACCATAGGAGTTACAGCTGGTTGCTTACGTTTGTTGCTTTCAAATATAAAATATTAGTTTGTGTTTGACGGTTATTTAATTGCCTCAGGCGTCTTGCTGGGACGCAATCTCAGCAGATACGATATGGCTTAATCTTGTAAACGGAAATGAGTGAACAATTGTTTTCTTCGGCATACTCTTGAATCTAAAGTGGACCTATGAACGTTTGATTTATTATGTCCACTATTCTCCATGAAATTTGTCTAAGTAACTTCGGAATCCAACTGTAGGTAAGCATTCTTGCAGTTAACCTGCATACTTAAAAGCTTATGAACCAAATCAATCGGAGCACATAGGACAATAAAAACGTAAGTGTTATCTTATTGTTGAGTTCTAAACAACAATGCAAGGCCAACTGTGAGAAATTCGCAGGGAAAATTCATTTCATCCGATTAATCGTCAAATATGGAGAAAATTTATGTAAAAATCTTAATTCACTGTATAAAAAAGAATAATTGCATTCTGTTGTTAGCGTGATTCGAAGATTTGGGTTATGAATAAACTTTTGTTGGTTACTCAATCTGCTGAACACAAGTTACGTATGTGTATTCGCCTATTCATTTTATCCTGCCCTGGTTGGGCTTTCCATTACTAATACCACTGTTAATCTTACCATCTGTTCGTAGCGTGATACAGCCGGAGGCATTTTCGGCAGAACTTTAGTCGAATGGACTCGACGTAGAAGCAGTAAGCGTACTTCGGACAAGCGTGATTTAATCGGTGGCGGTTTCCGTGTCCCAATTATGGACGAACATGGTGTGGCCTACAACCTCGTAAACGGAGGCACTGGAGGAGCTGACAAGTTTGCAATGGGAGGTGGATTGAACGCGCAACCTGGACAGACCGCACACCCAGCAGTCGTGGCTCTTTTGGAAAAGGAGAAGAAAGAGGCTGAGACAGCTCGGTGAGTTAAGCTACATACAGTTTGCTTGCAAACAAAACTCATAGGCTACATATTCAAATTTAGCTGAAAGCTTTCAGGACCAATTGGTCGAATAGCGTCAACCGCTACACACAGCCTTGAACGCCTGTTTTCTGCCACTTGTGTTCTTTGACCGTAACTATTCGTAAACTAGAGATAACAGTGAGCTACTAATGAGCAGTGATCGAACGGTTGGTTAGTTTCAGCCTGTGGGAAAGGCAGGCGCAACAGCTAATTAAGGTAGCTCACATACCCTCCTGCAACCCTGTTGACCGCGTTCTCATGTTCTGGTGGGTAACTATCTGGACCGTGATTTAACGATTGTTCATGAAGCATCTTGTCGATTCCCGACATAACTGTTGTCCGTGAGACCCAACAAGATGTGACCAGTTGTCCATCACTTCGGTGGTGGTCACTGTGATCAACTGTTTCCAAAAGGTTTTCTCGACCATTGCTAAGGCCACAGTAGATGTGTGTAGGTTAGCGGACCAACCACAAGTGGCTGATTGATTTCAGCCTACTAAGAAGGAAACCCAATAGCTAGGTGCAGTGGTCACGTGACCTTGCGGAAGTTCAAGGTAATTCAAGGTAATTCAAGGTTTTAATGGTATAAGAAGCAATCAGCTTTACAATTACCACAGGATGGAAGTATGTGATGTGCGTACAATGAAAAACAAGAATGCGTCTGTGAGTTTTTTTTACAGAATTTAAGCACTGTGTGGGGGTTCGATATTTGGTTGTGTAGATAAAAATGAGTCTAGATTAGTTTTGAAAATATTTAAGTTGGGTGAGTGAGCGACATCTTGGGGTAGAGAATTCCAGGCGAAACACACGCGGACTGCAAAGAAGTACCTCCGGCTGTTCCCTCGCGAGTGCGGTACTGCTAGCAAATAATCGTGAGTCCTGCTAATTCGCGGTTCTCGCCGGACAAACAGTTTTTGGAGCGGGTGGTTCGGTGTGTGTAATATGTTGTATGTAAGGATCAAATCGCCTCTGATGCGGCGATAGCAGAAGTCAAACAACTTAAGACTTTCAATCCTCTCCTCATATGGTTTACTCTGGAGTCCAGTCACCAACTTGGTAGCTCGGTGGTATATTCGCTGTAGCAGAACTATATCCTTTTGAAGCCATGGTGACCAGACTTGGACAGCATATTCCATCGTTGGTCTGATATACGTGTTGAGTATACTGGGCAGCGTCTGTCTTGTGAATCTACCGAAGATCCGTTTCAACAGTGCCAGGATTTTTGAAGTCCGCTTGTAGACAGCAGTACACTGTAATGAGGTCTTCAAGCTGCTACTAATCCAAACACCCAAGTCCTTTTCGTCAGTAGTCCATGCAAGACGATGCGGACCCAGTGTGTAGGTGAATTCAACACATTTTCCTATGTTGAGCATTTTGCATTTTTGAAAATTGAAGGGTAATTTGTTTCTCAATGACCAATCATATAGTGCGTTGAGGTCCTCCTGCAAAAGTACACAGTCTTCGGAGGTGTGTATACTCGCCCATAACTTGATATCATCTGCAAATAAGATAATTTTACATCGAACAAGGTTTGGTATGTCGTTAGCGTAGATTAGAAAGAGGGTTGGCCCAAGAACCGATCCTTGAGGTACTCCACTTGTGACCGCAACTGGCTTCGATAAAGCACCGTCGACTCTGACTTGAATAACACGGTCCATCAGGTAGTTCTCTAACCAAGCCAATAGTTTACCCGTGACACCGTGTTGTTTTAGCTTCTGTAAAAGTATGCTATGGTTAACACGGTCGAAGGCTTTGGACATATCCAGGTAGCAAGCATGGATGGGATTGCCGTTGTCTATAGCCAGCGTCCAGTCATCGAGAGTTAGGAGGAGGTTAGAGAGGCAGGAGTGACTCTTTCTGAAACCATGTTGTGCAATAGAGAGTATGTTATTTCCTTCAAGATGTTTGGTAAGCTTATTCGCCACTAGTCGTTCAAGCACTTTGGAGATCACTGGTAATAGTGTAACAGGTCTGTAGTTGGACACATCTGAGCGATCCCCTCCTTTGAAAATTGGAGTGATTGTGCCACACTTCCAGTCCATGGGGACCATACTGCAGTTTAGTGACAGATTAAACAGATCTGTGAGAGATGTATACAAGGAGCGAGCACATTGCTTAAGAATGAGCGGCGTTATTTCGTCAGCTCCAGGGGATTTTTTCGTATTCAAACCGAGGAGTATGAGAAGTACACTCTCCGCGTTCACAGTCATGTCTTGAAGTGTGTCGGTGGGTGAAAGAAGCGGATGCAGACTAAGAGTTACACATTCTTTGGGACAAAAGACTGTGGAATAAAAGTTTGCCAGTTCTTCAGCAGCTGCGGATGCAGTGGCAGTTGTACCTTCAGAAGTTTGTAACGGTGAAACTCCAGGTTTTACTTTTGACTGATTGTTAACAATTTGGTAAAGGAGCTTTGGGTTTTGTTCCATTTTCCTTATTATTTGTGTTTGGTGTTCCTGTTTATCTTCTTTGACGAGTTTGGTGACTTTATTTCTTAGTAGTCGATATTTTTCCCAAGATTCTGGTGTGACGTGCCGTTGATGGTCTCCCCATGCAGCATTTCGTACCGCTATCCATTTCCGTGTTCGGCTCCTTACTTGGAATTGAAAACCTTTTCTTGGTTTCTTCGGGACATAGTATGAATGCAATTCTATTTCATTCCGAAGTCTCCCTATCAGTCTAGACCAATGCTGATGCACGTCGCTACTTTCCGGACTCCAGTCTGTAATGTTATGAAGGGCATTTGATAGTTTTACGAAATCTACCTTTCTTATCGTTTTGTGTGCGTCGCTCGACCTTTCCGCGTTGCACACATAATCGAAAACAAGTACCAGATGGTCGCTTAATCCCAGTGGAGTTTCGTAGATCATGTCTTCAACCACATTTTCTTCACCTGTTAGTACGAGATCCAAGATGGAGGGCGTATCTGTTCCTCTAAAACGAGTGTTGTTCGAGACATGGTTATAAAGGGGTAGATCGTGCATCAGTTCTTGGAAGTTACTGTCAAGGGAGTTTACTGGGTGTATCTGACTTTTCAGTAAGTTTGGTAGATTGAAGTCACCCATAATTAGCACTCTGGTCCGATATCTAGAAGACACCAGGCGAATTTTCTCCAGCAAGCTAGAATTGTATGATTCCTGTGCTGACGGTGGTCGATAAATCACGCCCACTATGCAGTCTGCTCCTGATACCATTTTTACTGAGCACCATAGAGTATCTTGCAGCATCAGGTCACCATCAGTGACCTCCCGGCACAAAAGTTGTTGGTTATAGTAAATTGCCACTCCCCCTCCTCTGACTATGCGATCACGACGAAGGAGAGACATCCCTCTGATTTCGAGTTCATTGTCAGATATATGTGGTTGGAACCAGGTCTCGGTTACGGCAATCAAATGTGGTAAGTGTTTTCTACATAGTTCGACTAATTCGGCTAACTTATTAGTCAAGCATTGCGCGTTCGTGTAGAGACATTTGATCGTTGTCTTTGATAACAATGAAGGGCAATGCAAGTGGGGACGTGCGGATGGAGTGTTTACAACGATGCCGACTCCGGAAGAGTCGGCGGTTGATCGTTTTTTGCTGGAACTGTTCTTTCACACTGTTCTACCGGTTCTTTTGCATTGACTTCGTCAGCATCTGCCGGTCCTTTGAAACGTGTAGATGAACTTATCCTTAGCTCTCTAGGAAGCAAGTTTCGATAACGTTGCCACTGCGTTTTCACTATGTCGAGCATTTCACTTCGGAGTAGAGTGAGCTTTAGCGGTTTAGGACCACTCCCCATATACTTTGGTGATTTGGGGATCCGGAACGTGTCAACCACAGCCACATCGTCCGTTTTAAGTGTATCGCTAAGGAATTTCCATTGAAGAAAATCGTGTTTGTTTCTCACCTTTTTATCGGTTGTTTCATCAGTCTCCGGGACACCTAGAATAATTAGGCTTCGACCTTCAGCACCATTAATGCTAGCTTGTATCCCAGGTTTGCGAGACCTTTCCCACCAAGGTACATCAGCGAAAATCCTTTCACTATTTTCAGACCCTTTCTGGAGTAGAAATGCTGACAGCAATATACGCTCCAAGTCTTTCTCAGTCCTAACAGTAACTTTGAGGAGTCTTGGTTTGTCTTTATGTAATGAATTCGGTGATCGGCTTAATCGTGTCAGTGATACTGGTTCAACAGGTTTCAACTGCATTCGTTTACACAACTTCAACCACTCTTCCATATCGTATTTATGCCTATTTTGCAATAATGATTCACTCGGTTCTTTGATGTTGGTACAGATTACACTGAGTTCGTAACGCGACTTCGTGACAAACTTATTCCCAAGTGACTCTGTTACATGTTTATGTCTGTTCTGGGTGGCTTCGGTGGGTGAACCATAAACTGACTTAGCTTTATCTTCTTGAGACGTTGGAGGATTGTTATCAGATTGGGAGTTCATCATATAATATTGGAGATTTGTTGTTGATATCTCCGCATTCGTGGCACAGCTTGGTTTAATGGCCAAGTCATGAATCAGTGGGTGAACCTGCTCCTGAAGTTTACTCAACTTTGCTTCCAAAAACCCCATTCTGTCCTCCAACCTGCTTCTACTGCTTCCTGAATCTGCTGATCTACACTTTGCACAGTGATAACAGACTGCAGGGTGGCTATCGCTATTCAGCAATTCAATACTGGCCTGGGTTAAGGTCGCATCACAAGCAGCATGCACACGTAGTTTACATAGGCGACACATGACTGAAAGTACTTTTGGACTCACGGCTTGGCGACAAGCTGCACATAGGTCACGCTGGGTGGACATGTCGGCTGCATGCGTCATCGCTACTGGCGCTAGCGGAGGGGCAAGTTTCACGGCGCGGTTGGATGATCTGGTGGTACGACCGCACGGCTTAGCAGGCTTGGTGAGGACGCTCGCTCTATCGATCGAGTGTGGCGGGATTGGTGAGACGCTGGACATTTGAAGCTGATGTGATGGACGAACGTGTTAACAAGCAATAACTCCAGTACTGATGGATGCACAACTGAATGCTTTGCACCACTAGACGCAAAAAATGAAGGGCTATCCACTGATAGCAAAATCGACAGAATTTCTTCAAAAACACAAAATTTTGTCCGCGGCTGAAGTTCCGTGCGCCGTGCTTCAAAATGCTAAGTTGAGAACCCGTCACAGTATGAACGCGAAATTCGTATATTCCGATAGGGCACGACGAGAGGAACACAAAAATATCCAAATTGTCTAGGTCCGATGAGATAACACAAAGTTATGAACAAAAGTGTCAGAGCACTGAAATGTGCAACCGTTTGTGCACGCGCGCGTATATGTTGTTCTGCTCTTTTAAATTTTTATTTACACAGGTAATTTAGTTGAGAGGTACTGATAGGTGTTTCTTCGTGTTGAAAGTAAGCATCGGCGGCATATAGTTTAGCATCCACAAACACTCTTTGGATAATACTTCCATTCAACAGAGTTAAACCTTGTCCCAGGTAACGTATCGATTGGTCTTTTGTTTAATTCCACTAAACTGGTGATATGACAAGAGTCATGAATGCAGTCCCTGTCGTACGATGTTTTTGTGCTTTAACAACGGTCGACTGATATAATAAATCACCATTTTTGCTAAATGCTTATGCATGGAAGCATACATTTAAGATTACACAGTCTGCTTATTTTCGCATGACCAGTCTGCAGCTTGTGTAAGTCACTATCATGCTCGTTCTCAATAACCAAAACTTACAAACTGGTGGCTTAGGCGCGATCTCTCACAGGAAAATTAGTCATGCCTGTAGAAATGACCGTGTGTTAAGAAATCTCAGATTAAAAGTAGAACGCATGCGTCAGCCATTTACATTCATTTCATTGATGTAACAATAGAGCACAAGGAATGCGGAAGTTTGTCGAAGAGTGATCCCCTTTAACTAAGCTCGTTTGCCTGCTCAAAGGAGACCTCTTGATCAGAAATGTATGATATACTGTTTGCACGCTGAAATTATGTTTTTATCCCCAACTATGCATGAGCTCTACGTTTCAGTCCAATTTACATGCCCTCAACTTTTCCAAAGGCCAGAGTCTGACAAAGGTATTCCCAATAAAAACATATCTACGCAACACCTATCCTTGGCACCAACAGAACCGCTACACTTCCGAATATTGAACAACTTGAAACTCCCAAATCCTCAGTATACACCTCAGCCTATCTCGCAGACGCGATTGGAGGTACTTCGTTCAATGAGCCAGATCCCTCGGAACTCAGCTGAACTCACCCGAGCGGTTAAATTCAATCGCGCTTCATACACCAAACATCGTACTGCAGTATACGACTTGTTTCCTCGTTCATCTTACGTGTCAACCCATCTCAACGTGTCAACACCACCGACTACAGTGTCTGGACTGATGCCCTTATTCAGCCCTCACGAACTCAAGCGCATGCTCCTGGTGGGGAGGCATCCGATGTAATCGTTGAGTCTGTTCTATACACCATAATTTACTCTGCCTGCCTGCCTGTTGCATGCCTTTGTTTCCGGACGATTTGCGCTTTGTGTATGGCATTGTTGTAGTGAAACTGGCTGGTTATTTGTGAACAGAGTTAGTCAAATATTCAGCTGTGTGTACACGAATCAAGTATAAAAAGTTATAATGAACATTCCACAGACTAGTTAGACGCTAGTATTATCCATTTTTCTCTGATGGAATT
The DNA here is from genome assembly GCA_008508345.1 of Paragonimus westermani. NCBI lineage: Eukaryota > Metazoa > Platyhelminthes > Trematoda > Plagiorchiida > Troglotrematidae > Paragonimus > Paragonimus westermani. The sequence continues at coordinate 24,961 of QNGE01001329.1, read as the reverse complement.
CATGAGGACGATTACATAGAAATTTACCGGTAGATACATGCATTTATTTCACTGTCGTGTTTTACACATATGACACTTAATACTAGCAGAGATTTTGTTCAACCTGTGCTAAAAATCTGATGAATTCTTCGGTCAAGTATCAAGTGAATGTTAGTGAAAGCATTCATTATGCTATAGAAGAAGTATTTCTGATAATCCATTAACGGATCTATTTAGCTATAAACGTTCGTTGAAATTAAAGCAATTTGTGTAGAGAAAAGAAATTCCTTACTGTTATTGATTCACGTAATCCATAACGAAATTCTGAACATATATGATTAGCTTATCGTCATTCAATAACATCAGTAATGAGTGTCTCTGAGTTCTGAGTAAAATAGCGGTTGGGGTGGAAATTTGGGTGGGAGTAGAGATTAGTGGGTTTGCTTTTGTCTACAGCAACTGTAGAGCAAGTACAAGCTTCTTGTCAACGAAAATGTGATTTTCCAATCCGGTACCAATCAGTTCAACCTTGGCAGATGTCCGGTATCTGGCTAGTGTGGAATAGGTGTCCCGAAATTTTAAACCATACATAACAATGGGAGCGATCAGAATAGCCGTCGATATCCACGAAATATATAACGGTTGTACAGATGATAGGTTTGGTCAATCCGGTCCCGAGTCATACTAGGACAAACTTCTCCGTGCTCTGTTGATTTATTCTGCTAATCAACAGCAACATTGTAAACGCAGAGTTTGTGCTTCAAGCTCTAATTTAACAAAAGAAACGTGCCGAAACCGAGGTCTTACGCGGTACTTCAAGTTAGTTGAATCTATGTAAATTTTCCATCGGTAAATGAAGATTCACTAATGACTTACCAAAGACGGTTGTCTGTCGTTTTTTATTCTCTATACTAGGGTACAGGTATGATAGGTTGCATTATTCTAGTGTATATGACTCCGCATGATTCCAACCAACCACTTCGGAAGATCGGAACAGTCAAATTTGTCTCACGTTACACACCCATTTTAATTTTAATTTCATAGACTCCACATTTCTTATAGATGAACTGTCAATCTGTTGGGACTTCTTAGATGGCCACTCTGAAATTCACTTAACTGTTAATTGACATTTTCCTACGGGCTGATCGGTCTGAAGCATATTTTTACATTCTATCGTGAAAGTTGTTGAAACTTACCATACTACTCGAAAGTAGTTAAACATTCCGTAAGAACACATTTGTACAGTGAACACTTTCTGGTTCTTGAATTGTTCCCCGTTCAAACACGTCATCAAGCCATTCCTCAAACTAGCAGTTGGTTTGTCGTTTCACGGTGGGCAGCATGGTCACACAGGTTGTCTGGTGCATCAAACGACCAGAAACCATGAACCGAATTGTGCTTGCTAGTGTGAGACCGTACGTGGATGCCACATTCCCCGTTGGCATAGCAATCATGCATCTGCTGTATCTCCCAGACCTAGAAATTCAGATCCCGTTCATCTTTTTTCTCTTCTGTATTGCCTTATTGGTCGTATTCGAATTCGCTTTCTTTTCACCAAAGAAAACCTACCCCCGCGATCTCACTGTCTTAGTACCGTTATCGTTTACTCTAGTAGTGCAATGTTTCTGTCATCTACCTCCAAAAAAGTACTAAGCGCTGATGCATAATCTTCAATTGTTCCCATGTGACGTGAATGAAGAGTCACTACACGCATTAACAAACTTTACAAACAGCGGACAATAACACTTTTTGCTGGTACTTTTTATGACGTCGTTAGACGTGCGGAATCCGAACACGAAGCAGGAGAATGTACACCGGTCTGTACATTTCAGTAGAGGACCAAAACGGATCACATGTTAGCCGTAGATGTTATCAGCATGGCAATCCACCAATCAGAAAACGGGAATATATTGCTCCAGTTTGATCAGATTACCAACGGTTAGAAAGACGGACAAATGCAACCAGGGATGCAACCGTGAGAAAACTGAAGCAACATTATTAAAAGAGCATTATGAAGACTTTCAAAACAGTGATGCGTTAACCGCATCCATTTTTAACTCCCAGTCCGCAGTTGGATTAGTTCAGAAGGAAAATACGTATTTTCGTCTTGTACGGGACACTGTGAGAGGAAACGGCGGAGGTAGCGGCGGTGTTTTAGACCAAAGCTTTGAGTACCGGGACAACAAAAGCTTCGCCACGGCCAGGTACACTGCATTGGTTGATGTCATGAACTGAAAATTACCCACATTTGCTCATAGTTTTCGGTCGAACTTACTGGAAAAGAATTACTGGATTCAAATTTTGTCCTCGATAGAACTGAATATTAGCGCTTATCCCTATCACGACAGTGATTTTATCTTCCGTCTGAGTTTGTTTGAGGTAACCGTGTTGAGGATTGCGTCAGTGACCCCTTACTCTGCAAGAGTGATGCATCACATATAAAGATTCACCCGCGTCTGCTTGTAACTTTTCATAAACTACACTGGGTCTGGTTTATCTGGCCACACTACATGAACGCTTTGTTTCCTGGTTTAGATTTGATATAAGGTCCATTTTCAGACGGATTTGTGCCATAACTTTGATTTCCATCACGTCTCCAGTCATAGTTCATATTTATTGCCCAGGTTGCAGCGTCAGAAGTAACTCAATTCCCCCACCTCGCCAACAGCAGTAAGAATTTGCTCCTGGCTGCTCTTCATAGTGAAGACCGGTAATAGTGCAAGTATTCCTCATTCCACAATGATGTTCACCATTTATATTGTGGGACCAACTTCTTCACGCTTCCAACCTATCAGCTGTTTACGATCAATGAGACACCGATCCTCCGTGTCCAGTGGGAGCCTCACATTATACGAAGAAGTGTACTTGAGACAACAGTGGGTCAGCTGTTCTCTGTTGATTGGGTGATAACTCGCCCATTACCGTAATGTTGCATTCTGATTGTTTTGTTGCCGGTGTGCAACGGCTGATTTTGTCTATCTCTAGATTCCCCGTCTGAAATTGCCAATGCAAACAGGCAGTCTGCTGTTATCTGTGCTGTTTTTGTCTATCGTGGACTTAGTAACTCACACGTAAGCAGACATAGTTGTCTAACTACAAAAGGTTCATCAGGTCACTGAACAAGAGCTTGTCTCATAAAACAGTCCACCAAATCGAAGCCCTGACTAGCTAACTGTATTTAATCAGTCCGGTTAATAATGTATTCAGTAGCAGAGTTTGGGTTTGAATTGAAGGAACATAAAACACTATACTGTTAACATCTAGATGTATGCAGAGAATGAAATCTGTCAATTGAGGGTGAGTTGTTTCTCTGTATGAATACAGTGTGTTCGCCTGATACACGCCGAAAGTCAGAGACCTATACAGGTTAAGTTTTGATTAGATAAGTTACTTATAGCTACCCTGTGCCATTAATATACTGAAGCTGGTTTCACTTAGACCGATAAACGACAGCCTTGAATGTTTTCCCAGTTAGTAAGTTAATCCATATTTGCAAGCGAGGGAGGTGGAGCGTTCATATATGATCATTATGTTGTGTCCAATGTGAACCCAGTGGTGCGGTAGTCAGCACGGTTGCCTGATGAAACTATGGCGCGCGCTGCAGACGTAATCTAACAGGAGAAGAACCCGGGTCTAGTGATTATTATTAGAAGAATTTGGCTGAGAATTCGGTTTCAATACGAAATCCGTGATAAAATGTGAATGTTGTCAAACTTGAACCAACCTTTATTGTTCAATGGATCTTTGAGATGGGAGTCTTCCTGGTGACGCCCACCGGTGTTTAACATTACATGTTATTTCGAACGATTAACTTGTCAAAATTCCTCTCATGACAGATTTTCTGACCCGAGTATTTAAATTGGCTGAACTTTGCTTTGTTCTCCCTCAGTCGCTCAAACCAGTTGTTTGTACCACAAGCAAACCAGCCATCAGATACGGGGTCACAGTCGAGTGCGTTTTTGGAACCTGCTCGGAATGTGCTTGGTTTCCTTCGAAAAGGAAGTTTTCTTTCTTCTCAGGTCAGTGCGTTTTTTTTTGTAGGCTGCCATTTCCAATGCACATTCAATGATGACCAAAGTGAATTAGGGTTAGGTGTAATTACAATGCTGATATAAAACAGTCATTAGGATGGTTACCGTTCATGGTGGATGGCCTGACTTGGGAACCCAGTTGTCATCACCCATTCGACTTCAGAGTGTATCAATCCACAACACTCCAACAGAGAATGTCGTGACAGAGTTATTGGTTCCACCGTCTTATCGCTGTTTGGCCAGCTAATCTACTCTGTTGGAGTGGGACTGTGCATGACATTTGACATTGTTTTCCAGGCCGTTGTGTTTATCTTCTTTAATCCATTTATTCTTGCGCTCTCTTCCACTAAGTTTTTACATTTTCACTCTTGCAGTTGGCTAGTTTTCAATTTAGTCCAACTGAAACTAAGTTAGTCCTTCTGAATTTTTCGGCATACAGTCAGATACACACAAAACTTCCAGCTTCCTATGAATCCCACGAGTCAGTCTACGTTTTTGAATCCGATGCCGACTTGCACAGCTTCCAACAAGAGTTAACTTGTCGTCGTCAGAGCTGTTAAAGGACAGCAACAAGTCTATTGGATCGTCCCCTTTGGTACGCGCTCAGTCGCTTGACCCCAGAAACGAATAAATCGGAAGAGACGCGGCTGCACTGTTTATTGGACGAGCGAGACAAAACAGAAGCTCTAGATTTATAGGACAAACGATTACCATAGATGGGCAACAGACACGAAGCGAATCAATTGAAACAGTCAGATGGCAGTCAGGGAGTCAGAACAAATCACGTTACAGGTGGTACCAGAGGGCAGACACGAGAAAATAGACTGACCAGGCAGCACACAGGTGTTCGACCGCACACCTGCAATATGATTGGCTGAGTGGGACCATACCACCATCCACGACCATAGCATCCGAGCTGGGCCGGTCGATCGATGTGGCGTGATGCGTCCTGGCTGTCTCGTTCGGAGATGCACCTCCTAACAAAGGCTGACAATTTTTCACTTAGTTAAATGCTTATTACCTTCCAGTTCCATCGCACTCTTAATTGTTGTGTGACTGTCTTGGGGTTCGGCCTTATTCCAGTCTCTAATGCCATTGGAAGTGATGTATCAATGTTATTCTACTGTGTTCACTATGTTAAACCGTTTGTAATAATCTTGTGATGAGAGGTCGTTCTCCTTCTCCAACATGGAACATGAATTTGCGGGTAGATGATATTTGCATGACAGATTGAACGAGCCGCGCAATTGTGGGTATAAAAGTACCATCAGCGTTAATTATATCATAAAGCAACGTACTGACATAGGGTTGTGTGAAAGTGGAATTCCAGTATGATACACTGTACGGCTTACTGTCCAACATGTTTCATCGAATTTCACCGGGTATATACTACAGTGTATGTCAGTACATCGTGTAGCAATGTGAAAATCAGAAGTACGCACATACAGTTTACCATGAGTTAGTTCGGCGGTCCCAAATTCAGATTCATCTTTTTCGTTACAATAAGGAGGCCATCTATCTTTGGTTCATGAGAGCCTCAGAAAATTGAAGTACGTGTCCTTCACTAAGTCTACGAGTGGTTTTGAACGCTTCCGCCCTCCTGAATTGGTATCCAAAGGTCAGCAGGTGAAATACGGTGTTTCTTTTGCTGAAATGGTTACGCAACCTCAAGTTTCGGAACTTGATTAATAAAATCTTCCATATATATCCGAAAATGTTTCAGTGATTCACTGCATCATTCCTCTCGTTGCGCTTAAGTAGATGGTCTGGCCCCCACAGGAAAATTGAAAAATATGGTTTGTTTGGACGCACAAACTTAGTGGCTCTTTTGCTAAGATAGTAGGTAGCAAGGATGTTTTGTTCAGAATAACCAAAATGATCGAACACCGAATGAGTTCGCTGGCTGATCTGAGTCTTGGTTGAATAGTTCCGTTGAGTCACCACCTACTACGACCGACTTCAAGTTTCCTTCTATCTAGGGAGCGTCCAGTTTCTACACGGGCTTCTTGAGGTCGGAGAGTTCCTTTCAGTGAACTAATCAAAGGCTGCACGTTTGTTTGGTCTGTTAACTTCAAGGTTCTCGATTCACTTGATGAAGTATCTGATACATTTTTCTGGCAGTATCAAATAATGAACAGATGCGTTCACGTTCGTACTAACTTGACAAATTTGATACGTATATCCTGCATAAATCATACGTTCATCCATTGCATAGATGCTTCGGCTGAGTTATACAGTCTTTTTTTGATCAAACTACCTTGGATGACACTGTTGTTGTTTGCCTCAGATTAGAGCTGGAGCAACAGTGTGGCCAACCACAACGGCCTTCTCCGGATTTTTCTATTTATTGACATAGTGATATCAGCCGAGACAAAATACAATGGATATCTTCTGGCTAAACCATCAGTTTGTTTTAAGTTTTGTCGTTGGAAACGAAATTTTGTGCTGGCTAAGATAGGAAATTTTCAGATTCAAATTTTCAGATTTCAAATTTTCAGATTTCAAATTTTCAGATTAAAAGCCAGTATTTTTTCAGTAGGACATTGGTGATACATCAGTGGTGACTGGATAACAAATATTAGATATTCACCTCATCAATCGGCCTATCAGTATTCAGGTCATTAGCTGCATTCTTTGGAGTTTATTGTGAGTTTCATTTGGATGGCTAGGCATGTCTTTTCGATAGAGACAAAGTGACCATAAGCGTTGTGCACCGTGGTGTTTAAAGGATACCAAACTTGATTTTGTAAAATACATCGATGCTGGTTCGTTGTTTTTTATAATGCAGCACTCCTTGTAGCCATTCAGTGTCTGTGGAAACTCAATCAACCACCCATGTGATCGATAGTCACAAAATGAAAATAGATGGACAGTCATGTACAAACCCTTCTGAGTGCAATATCACCTTCGTTTTTGTCACCAAATGAATTAGTAAATCATTTTTTCATTTAGTTGAAGTTCTTCCTTGCTGATAACCCTCCATTGTTTCACATATACCATCTCCTTCATTGCGCGTGCTATGCACTTGCAACCGTTGGCTGAAACCTGAAAAGCCACTGGATGATTGCACAACCAGTTGAACAGATTTCCACACTCATTTCAACTGAGCATCTACATGAAAAGCAGCGAAGGTGTTGTGAATCAGAAGCAGATAGAAGCCACCAAGCAGTGATTGGCCCTACAGGTGACGGAGCCGTCGTAGGCGTCTTACCAACTGTTTCGAGATCTCACAAAAAGCCGTTGGTAGTTTTTTTCACTGGATCATTGCGTTTCATGTTCTCTGTGGCTCAGACTTGACCTATATCCGGATCTCTTGTGATGTCTTATTGCATTTACCATTATCATGGTGTCAATACCTAAGTTCGTACGCCCAGAGTTTCCCCAACCTTATGTTGCCGTGAATCGGAAGCTGCAGGGAGAAGACGGTTACTCGTTCACAAGCAGACTTCAACGTAACAATTAAGGATGCTAGGGAGTTGGGCGTGAGAGGACTTTGAGCACAACCGCATGGCAGCCGTCAGAGAGGAGGTGTGTCGACGGAAATCCCAGTCGACCTTCAGAATTCAAACAAGCGTCAGATTGGTTAAGCGGCGATCCTAACGGTAATAGCTAAAACATTGTTCTAGTGAATGTAGCCTACAGTAGTACAGATGACGCGGATTCATTATACAGATACGAGTAAAACTGCGATACCTACGCCGACACACTAACTTTGATGCTAGTGATTTGTAGTAAATTTACACTCACGAGGTAATGTGAACCGGCGCGGTGGTGCTGGCAAGGCAACTCTCACGTCGCACGTAGTTTAGGATTTTGGGGACATCGAAGGTGATTTCACTACACTATCTTATATTGAGCGGTTGCTCAGTACACTCACACGACGGTTCACATGTCGTTTTTTGGCAGTAGCTGATCCCACTACTAACTTATTTTATTCTGTTTTATTACTGTTGTGATTACATGGCTCGATATCGTTGGCGGTTCCAGTGACTGTTCATCGTGTACTGCACTTAACCAAAGCAGTCAGCCTGAAAATAATGCCCACTTATTTTTCCAGTTTGATAGCGTTTATCAAGTCTTGTTAGAATGACTGTTGCAATACCTAAATATTATCATTTGAGCTTGGCATTTGAATTCTCCCTTCTTTCCCAAATTCAGGGAGATAAACGTCGAGAGAGTCCAGGGACTTTGGAGGAAGATTTGGATATAGCCAGACAAATGCTGGCAGCGGCCCGTCAGGAATCCTTACTTGCGAACAGAAACCATGTGGGTGTTTTTATGTATTTGGTTTGACTATGAACGCGCGCGTGCCAGTTAGCATTGATCTAACTGCCATATATTTGATGTCGACCTTAATCATTAGTTGGTTACAGATCGGGTTCATGTTAACAGGTAGCTTCCTCTTGAGTGCGGTTATTTGAACTAACCTCCCAGGTTTCGATTGCAACATTTCCAACCTGATATCCACCAACAGGTGGATTACGCTCAGAGTGAAACATTACTCCTACGAGAAGCTGGAATTATCCGATAAAACATTAATCCAAACATTGTAACACTTCCATAAGTGTTTTAATGGAACATGTAGAACTGAAGGACGTAACTGTTCGTACAATACTACGTAAAATGACGTATGGTCTGCCAATAGCTGCTGACCGGTGGACTTTATCTGTCAATAAATGTCATTTGTCAGAATTTTTAAAATAACCTTCATCATTACATGTATCAATATTTGCTGTTTTTCAGCCGGATTACGTGTGAGTCCCTCTGAGTTCAATTTGCGAAGAAACGCCAGACAGTAAAGCAATTTTCAATCTAACTTATTTGTGAGTCCGATCCAATGAGCTGATCATGACTTTGGTGGAACGAAAAGGCTCATTGAAAAGGAAAGCTGCTCAGTCTTTTTTATCGGTTCTTTTTGATCGCCCATTGATTTGTTTCTTATTCACTTAGCTTGGATGGGAGTACACACCTTCAAATTGTTCTTTATGCGCAGCTCAGAATTTTACCTGACGTCAGACACATCATCTCATGCTGTACAAATCGGACTTTCAGCTAAAGCGATTGTAATCCTCCTTACCAGAACTTCTGTCACATTGAATCACAAACTAAATCCTTATGCTCCTGTTTTCATGTTATAAAAAAAACGTATGGAAAATTAATGTTTTACGGGACGTATTAGTCTTAGATGTGGACGATCACGTACGATGATTAAAAAAATGTTCAAAGAAGCCAGACCGGAACCGCTCACAGTAACAAAGTGGATACAGTTCCTCATCAGCGCGCACGTCTTTTCAGTGACCGTTTGGTGTGCCTCGATGATAGAAAACCGCGTTAACCGTTCGTACCCTGACCAGTTGTGCAAAACGGAGCACCGCTAGCCTCGCTTGTCTTCGACCATTTTCTCGAGCTTGCGTTTAATTTTTTCCCTGTTCAAAACTCCGGCTTAGAGCACGTTTGTTGTTTCAAACTTCATTGTAAACTGATTTTCCTCATTCCTCTTACCAATTTACGAACCAAATGAAAGCACGATCTTTCTATCCTATAGAGAGAGTGTTTTTGTGTGATCTTTGTCAGCATAGCCTCATCGGTTATACTGGAATAGACGTAAATACATAAGTATGGAAGGACATTCTAATAACTCTTGTCTTGTGTTTAACTGTAATTTTTATAATGCAGATTACAAAAGTACTCGATCGTCAGTCCAGTCAGTGATAAATTTTCCGTCTATTGTCAGTGGGCTTGAAAAACCACCGAATCGTTCCCCCTAGTAAACTATTATTGAAGCAGTCGTACGGAACTTCTCACACTTAACGTTACTTGCCCCTTTCGAAAACAACCGCTAGACTCGAGCTTCGCTTATGTTAAGGTTCCTCATCAGAACATCTTTCCTATCACCTGGACTTCAACTCCGGTCACACTTTCCTGAAAAAACGATCATTGACCACCAAACCGACGAGTTCACATTGTGCAGGGGCGAACTGTTATGCGTAGTTGCTTAGCCACAGCCTGTTGTGATTAATGTACAAGTTGTCTCATCAGTTGTGAATACTGTTCGAGTTATATCAGTCAAAATCCCTTATTAATTATCAGTAACCAGAACGTCGTTCAGCAACTCCAATGAATTATGATTTTCATCTGTTGAGAAGTCCCGCCCATGTGGTCAACGACTACAATTAACAGGAGGGCCGCTGTATCGCCGTCCGAGTTGGCCGGGCAGCCCGATCATCACGCACAAATGACTGTGGCTTGGCGCTTCTGTTACATCTAAGCCGCTCATAATGTCAGGTCAATGGTGTAGGGGTCAACACAAAAGTTGCCCTATGGGAACGTGGCCAGAGTTCGTATCAAGATCATGGCAAACGTATACACTGATGATGAATTCTAACGTGAGCAGATCCCAAGCCTAGCGCTTCTGTTCCAAATGGACTGGATGAGAGGTCTGTGCGAATACGAATGCTGCAAACAGTTGTGAACGATGTTCATTTCATATCGTCAGAATGTCTTATCATTTACCACTTGTTGGAGGTCGTTCACATCTGAATATCATCCCTCTAACAGGTCGTATATCCCCCGGATAAGTGCGTCAAGTAAGCCGGAATTATCCCATTTGCAGTTCTGTCGCCGAAGTCGACAGCGGGCGATTGTCATTCAGTGTCGACAACTCGACCAAACAGCCAGCGCAGTGGCTAATCTGGATGACACTTTGATATAGCATCGGATTTTGTTACGAGCGCCGGAGTTAAACAAACTGTCTTAGTGCACGTGCAAACGAACAAGCTACAAGCTGTGCCGAACCAACCAGTAGGAAAGCCGAGACTTCGAAACCAACCGTATTTCATTTTACCGATGCTTCCTATCTACAAAATAACCCGTGGAAATTCATCAGAACTTATTTGCTTTATGCCACAATTCCTGCTTCTGATTACATTTCGGAAGGTTGCAAAACGGTAGGAAATCAATCCGCCCATTTTAGGATCAACCAGTCGAAACATCGCGAGTATTTGCCTTAATTAATCGTGATGGTCGATAGCAAGATGGCAGTACGTGCATGTACGAGTAGAGGGGGGTAGAAACTCTAGCCTTGACTGTCGGTCTCGAGTAAACTACGTGTTATCACCCATCCCTTACACAGGAATATGTATATCTAAACAGGTGCTGTGGGTTAAAACTCACAAGATGAGTTTCGGAACCATTTTGCCTGCTGTTAATTTCTATCGCCTTTGTTTGCTTGTTACTAGCTTCCAGACGTCGAAAAATAAAAAACTTGCTATTACCCTCCATTTACAGGTGGGTCAGGAGTAAGAGTGGTGGGCGAAAAAAACCCGTTCTCCGAAAAAGGATCTTAGTCTAATAATTAATTCACGCAATGCACAGATTTGAGAATATCTTCGTACAAGTCACCGCCAAAACTGATAGCAATGAACAAACTGGAAAGGTCAAAGGGGAAAAATGGATTAGTTTGGACTAAGGCATCAATTTCAGGTATACGAGTTCATTACTGCAACGGCCCAGAGTGTTACTCACGGTGGAGTTGGTATCCTGGTTTCCGCATTGACAGAAATCATCCCCCAACCCTATTCAATTAAGCGATCGCAACCTTCCCAGTTGGGGACATCAACGATCGCAAGCTCGATTAGGCTGCACAGGATACTAACTCGAGCAAAAAAGACGATTCGTTCTGCGTGTGTGGTCGCTTAAACGTAAGAACGTGCCGAACAAGTATGAGTAGGCTGTCGGCCCGTTATCCTCATATTTCTGTTCTGGTTAGAGACAACGGTAAAATGAGTAACAGAATCAAGACCGAGGGTTGCGTACTTTAAAGGTGTCCACTTTCACCAGTTCTGTTATGGATGAAATAAAGGACTGTGTCGGGCACTCGCAAAGTGCCGGTGCAAACAGACAGGTACCGATAATGACGACAAATCGGCATTTCACAATCTTCAAGTGGACTGCGTACTGGAACATCATAGCACGAAGTGCTCCCATGAAACTTCGTAGATGTGTTGTTTCATTCTGAAGTTATGGAGTTGGCCGGTATATGTGAGAAAGAAGCTGAATCAACAGCGGAGATAGTGTAGGAGATGGAGTAGAAGCCCGTGTCCCTAAGACTAGGGTGATGTTCAACGAACAAGATCACATCTCGAATTGGAGGGAATAGCGGCACCGCTGATCGTTCACTTTTGAGCATGCGGAAAGTGACATGTTCACCTATCTTCGCGTTTAGGTTGGAAACGTTTCATCATCAGACGAGGTGACGTCACCAGTGCGTGGTGGTTTGAACGTAGGGTTGGAAATGGATATTTGTGAAGTCTGACGAGTGTGTTCCCATACACAAAGATGAGTTAACCTTCTAACGGGAATTCCATATGGTCACTCCCGGTTGCTATTGCCCTGCTGGCCGGGATTCCGATTGGCTGTTACCGGTTCCTGAAATTTTGACCCGGAGTCTGATTGGTGCGCTTGAAGAATTCAGTGAGCCTGGTGTTGAACTTCTCCGTGGCGCTAGGTTGACCGTGATGTAGCATGTTTGGTGACACTATCCTGTCTAATCCCCCTGTCGAAGACACGCAGGCCATGTAGAACAAGGTAATTAACCGGGCTCGTTTGCATGGAATACGCCTCGTATACTCAAAGTGCTGCTTCAAGGCCTGGGCATTCCCACACGTACATTTTTATTGCAGGCAATCCGTTTTCGAGTGTGGACACTTTCAAGCGCTTGGATGGCACTACCTCGTCAGCCTGTAATATTGCCGATAAGAATAGCACCAGTTGTCCTCGACGACCTGCTTGATTTGTGGTATCGAAAAGACGTGCGGTTGTCTCTGAAAGGAAAGGTATGACGCTTGCGTGCGTTCTGTTTTGCTGTAGGATTCGGAGACATGGCCTGTTTGCAACGAAGATGTCAACGGACCTGCTGCGTGTGAACTTCATTGTCTCTGTCAGTTAGCCAACATCTAGTGGACTGATGGCGCAAGCAGTATGGCCGCTCGCAGGTACGTATTCCTGAACGTTCGAGGTGCACGATCAATTAGTCAGCTGATCAAGTTACACAGCCCGCGATGGTTGGGTCACGTACCTCCCATGTCGGCTGAGAGTATACCACACGCGAGTTGAGTAGAACCGGGTGGTGATCAGGAAACATGAAGACCCCGACTGTTTCATTGAGAAGAGTAGGTCGCTGTCATCCACTAAACTAGTCGTAGTCTGGAAACGCAATTCGAGACGGCAGTGTAAAGCAGTTAATTGTGTACCTGCACTCATCATTACCAGTTCTTCCAGTCATCTTATGTTCATAACCTTTGGCTTACATTAACTTTCTCTTTTGGGATATTCCGCATCATCGTTGCAGTGAGCGGTAGTCTGAACCGTATAATGATGGTGAATTCGAGTGCTACACTCGAGGTGCGTTGACCGGTATAAAGTTAGCAGCGTTGCCGGACTCAGTGGTTTCAGGTGGAGTTCGATGATTTACGAAAACTCAGCACCTGCTGATTGGAACTCTGAAGTTTTATGAACGATTAAGGAGGGTTTCACAGGAAGAATGATCGTTGGCGCCAACCGTTGTCAACTAAAGCGTACGAAATAATGAACGCGCCGTGGTTCCTCCAAGTTAGAACGAACAGTCATTCATTCCTTTTGCATACCACGAGATGGTAATCTAATCTGCTTAATCTGCTAAAATGGGTGTGAACAATAACCCCTGGCACTCACCAAAGACAATCTACTATGTTCTCGGCCCAAAGGTACATTTCCTAACATTTTCCCCGGTTTCAGTGTTGCGGAACAGGAAGATAAAACCACCAAAATGTTCAATTCTCGCTGCAAACAATGCTAACGGGTCTCCCGCTTTTAATCAAACCGGTTATATCAGGCTATCGGATGTGGACGTATATGTACGGATTAGGCCCAGACCCCTTTACAACTTCACAAATGAACGAGCAATTGAAAAAAAAACATTACATCTGCGATGGAATCGAAATCTAACAATCAGTTGGGCAAAGCCAGTCCAAAAACGAAGAGCGAAGACAACGATACAGCAACGACATTTACTTGCGGTTTTTACAAACAAAAGGGAAAGCATGTCAAAAGAGCATAGATAACGGGATTGGAGGTTCAGTATGATTCTAAGTAGAATTCCATACATGTACTGGTGAAACAGGTACATCTTCCGCTTTAGTGCACAGTTTTTTTCACAAACGCTTCATGGGACATTGGAAATTGAGTGGGATCGAAATCCGGATCAGTGGCAAGCCGGGCAGCAATTCGTTCTGATACAAGATCACGTAAGGAGAGCACCAGATTCAAATCTTTTTCAGGGACTGATCCCCTAAATGTATCTGCAGACAGTCCGTTAGCAGGACCTATTAAACCGCGGGGACGTTCTTCATCCGATTCCACGAGCGGTCTACAACCGATTACGCGAATGGCATCTGAAAGACAGTCTGCCAGAAAACCGCTGGGGGGTTGAGCAAGAGAACGTGCATGGTCCTGCATTACCTGCAAGAAGAGAAGTATCAGAAACTGCTGAAAAGCAATTGTTGTAATGGATACCAAAAACATTAAAAAGTATGAGGGTAGTCCTTCGTTAAAGAAAATAGCCCAGCCTTCCCAATCCGAATCACTATACAACTAAAACTAGCAAAACAACGAGCATGTGCACGTGGCTGATTACTCGGTCAGTGACAAAATTAGCTAAAACAGGCGAGATAACATCACATTTAAACTGACCAGGTATATATCGTGCATCGTCAGCTACACGTAAAATAGCTGGGAAAAGCTACGCGAGCGCCTCCAAACGTTCACGTACACTACAGACAAAACACAGTACCAACCAGCTACAATTACGCAAAATAATTTGCCAAGTATTAGTGCCCACCATACAAATCCAAATAACACCATTCCGCCAAATCGACGTACACGAGGAATATATGTAAAAAAACGCGAAAGTTGGCTACTGGTTGATGTCTTCCGAGACTGAAAGAATCCTCCAGCAGAAAGAGAGAAGATGGTTTAATTTTAACACACTTGGTGGAAGTAGCCATCAGGACGGTTCAATCGTAAGCACATGCTAAAGAACCCGGAGACTGAACAGCAAACAACTACAAACAACGTCCAGTGAACGACCATACCTTTCATGAAAGCTACAACCAACAACTGGAACTAATATCACAGTCAAATAACACAGCTCCATAAATGCAAGTCAATGTGACCATTACAACCGAAAAATGCACCGATTGTGCACGTTCCCACTCACTGGGCTTCCGCGGAACACATTGTACAGATTGCAAAACACATCGATAACCACAGTTCACCCGCAGACATTATCCGACGTCATTAACTTATGCACGGAGTAAGGGTGTGCAGGAAGACAAGAAAAGAGAAGGTAGGGAAGGGACCTAACTGCTAAAAATAGCTAAGTTCATATTCATACATTCAACAACAAGGTGTCCACACCTTGCAAACAAACAACCGAGCTGCAAGTGAGGGTAAGGCGTCATCAGCAAGACAGCTTCGTTACGGCTTTCACTAGCCCGAACCACTTAACGGACAACTCGGCCAGACAACGACAATGTTCACCCCACTGAGGTCGGTTAGCCACCGTCCCATCTAACGTCTCCAGTCACCGACTGAGTCACGAGGACCCCAGCCCGGGAGACGAACTCGATCTACAGTGACCATCTCACGGATGAACGACTTCATTTCTCTACACCAGGTCAACATCTGTCCATGTCGCACCTTATGCCAGTCAGCCGCGGCGTCCGCAGAGTGCACGATGTGACAGACAACTACCCCGTATCATCACAAATGTGAGGAGTGAACAGAAGAATTCGTTTGACAGTCAGTACCAAATACCCGCTTCCTAACCTCTTCGTAACTTACTCGCTGGCACCACCCGACACTAGCGATCGAACACAGACATCAGTGGTCGAATACCTGAAGACGGTCCACGTCTCCTAATTTGAACGGTCAAGTTTCGTGGCCATAAAGTGACACAGCTCTCACTGTCACCGTGTATATACGCGACCCTTAAGTAACAGAGAGATACCTCTCTGCCACCAAAGGTGCCTCAGATTACCGAACACCACCCTGGTCTTAGAGACACGCACTTCTGTTTCGTTCCGTACACTTACGTCGCCGCTGCTGATGCAGCTCCGCAGGTACACAAACCAGTCAATAACCTCCATGGTTTCATTATCTAACAGTCGATCTACGTAATCGCAGCAATCCTGCAGAGGCACTTTGCACTTTGAGGCTGCAAAGCGCGTTCCGATGCATTTGCAGGATGCAAAGTAGCGTTTAGCGTCGTTTGTGTTGCAACACCTTGTCGTCAGCATAATCAGGATCAGTCAGTCTCTCACCAAGCAAAAGGTCCACGCCGACATCTTCTGAGTGTCGAAGACAATCCTCCATTAAATCACCTATGACACAATTGAACAAAAGTGATGAGAGTGGATAGTCTTGACGCACGTCACTTCTGGTGCTGAAACTGTCAGACAGTTCACCGTAAACCCTAACCTGAACTGAATTATGGGAATAAAGAGTCAACAGTACGTCCACACACTTGCTCGGTACATCCATGCGTTCAAACGACTCTCAAAGCGAAGATAGACCCACCGAATCGAACGCAACGTAATAGTCAGGAAATGCAGCAATTGTCGGCCGGCGGTACACATGACGCTGCTTCAGAATTTGAAGAAGAGTAAAAATGTAATCCTTACACCCTAACCCACGACGAAGCCCTGTCTGTTCTTCCCTAATGTTTGCCCCCCGAGCTACACGGAGTCGAGGAAGTATAACGGATGTCAGAACCCTAGTAATGACTGGAGTCAAACTAGCTCCCCTATGGTTTCTGAAAGAGCCCCTGATACCAAGCACAGAGGGATAGTCTCCGTCGTCCACACACGTTGAAACGACTGAGTCAAAGTCTTCACTAACGCCTCCCCACCTACCTTCAAAAGTGCCGACACGAGGTCATCTGGGCCAGCAGCCTTACTACGTTTGAGAACCGAGATGCAATTGCGGAACTCAGTCTTAGAGGGTGGTTCCAAATCTACCGAACAGGGTGCTACATTGCAAGCTTGTGACGGAAACAGTAGAGGCAGGAGGCCAGCTAAATTGACCCCCAAAATGTTCCGCCTACCACCCTAACCTTCTGGACCTACTATAAATGAACGTGCCATCTATCTGGCTGACAGCTTCACGAATAGACGGTCATCTGGGACCAGTGGCACGGATAAGCTTGAAGAGTTTGCAGGTGTTCTCTGAAGCAAGAGCGGTCTTCGTCTTCTTAACATTTTCCACTAACCAAGCCTCACGATCAACCTACGAGTACCTCTCTTAGAATTGCTATGTGGACTACCAGGAAGAGTTTTTCGTCTAGGCCCTAACAACTTCAAGGATTTCTCAGAAATCCAATTCCAGTTCAACCCATGTACCCCCGTGCCACATGCTACAACACCTGATTCATAAATGGTCTGTGAGATTTGAGTCCAACAGCTATCAAAATATCTGAAGTAAGAACTACTAACACCGTTTTCTAAACCGGTTTGGTACTGATGTTTTATTGACGGTATAGACAGCTTCTCAATAGTTAGTCGCTGCTGTCGGTGGAGTGGTTGCCCAGCAAAAGTAAGAACGAAACGAGAACGTACCAACACACATCATCATCATCATAGACAGCAATACATCAGTGGTTAACACTAATGCTTAACTGCCACACAACCATGAAGAAACAGCAAACCCCATAGAGGAAGAGAGAAGGAAAAAAGATGGGACGGGAAGAGACCTAACTACTGAAAATGACTACGTCCATATTCAAACATTCAGCATCAAGGTGCCTACATCTTGCAAACAAACAACCGATCTGCAAGTGTAGGAAACAAGTATGGAGAACAACGATAAACGAATTGCATTCAGGATTTTTCCCCTTGTCAGGCCTACTCGCCAACCAGTTAGCTGCAAGTCAACTTTCATTTTTACATGTCGTTAGTTGATAACCCACTAAAACCACCATCATCGGTTGCCTTCAGGTAGCCAGACGACCCTTGTGATCAAAATCGTACCCATCGCTACTGGAAGAAGTTGGTCGTAAAGAGTATACCGGCACTAATTATTTTGGATCTGGTCCACGTTAGCTGCCTTGGAATCGGCGTTAAAACTAGCAAACCTTAAACCGGATTACAATAAGATGAACTGCTCGAAAATCAGTCTCAGGTTTCAAAAGAGAACCAAGTGGATTGTTCACATCCGTTATAGGTTACGTAATTCTACAAGAAAAAACGATCGATCAAGATAAATTCACCTTGGTTAGTAATCTCAAACTAAAGCGCACACTGAACTGAAGCATACTGTACGTTGAGACATAAGATGGGCGTCCACACTTGAGGTGAATTGGAATCGATGTGCGGCTTTACATAATACCACAGCAATGATTTTTAGGTGTTCAAAATTGCACCCACAAGTCCACCAGTCATGAAAACGTACAAATCTCTATATTTATCACTGATTGTAACCGTTCAATTCGCTGGTTCAGATCACCGACTATCAAGAAGAATCCTGACTTACAATTACCATTTCCAATAAAGCAGCACATTGGGCAAGTAACTTGCCTGCATACGCACCCCTCAATATACACGGCGCTAGGAACAGAAAACAAAGCGAAGTGATGTTTCAAAACAACCAGTAGTATACCTTTCGACGCTTAGCAGGCATGCCCGCTATGTACGCGTCACTGAAACGCTCCAACTTGTTAGTCCCCGCTTCAACAGACTGAGCATTTGCTGTCATTGAGCTAATGTCACCCGCGACCACACTGATCCACTCGGCGGGGAGGACGGCATGCCATCCCTCAGGAGTGTTCGATTCACCTGAGTCGTCTGCCGACCGGGAACTATCCGGGTGCGGATCCAAACCACGTGTCCATGGGTCAGGCAAGTCGTTCGGTTTGGGTGTCCATTCAGGAAGCGGAGGAACTTTACCAGAGATCGGATCGCCTGAGGATTGAGCGCGACTAAAGCATTCGTGCTCGGCGTCGGTCGAACGATGAGTGGGTGGTCGCTGGCGTGGCGTTTGGTTCGTCAGATGCACGGAAGATGCACTGATAGGTCCATCCATATTATGAAATTCAGAAGAGGCATCAACGAACGGTAAATCTTCTGCGTCTGTATCATCTACATCCATGGCTTGCAGAAACGGAAGCCTTCTGAACACAATGCATGAATTTCGGAGATATTCGCGTTTACGCCTGAGAGCATCCGAACTCATCGATAGGTAGCGCTCAATGCATGTACTTACGCCGTTAGTGAAAGCTCGACAGAAGTGTGCATCAGCTTGTGATTCACCTAAAAGACAGGTAAACAAAACTGAGATGGAAAAAAGCAACTGGCTTGCTTTAATTATTGGGGCAAAGAATTTTATTCCTCATTTACATTATCATTATATGATGAATCGAAACAAAGGCGAAACCCATCGTGGAGTGTCAGATTGAGAATGAGCATTATCGCATTATCGCCATTTGCAGGCCTTATGGTCGTGACCATTGAAAACTCAAACCGGAATATTATACCGTATCCATCCATGCTGAGGGGTCGTGAAGAAGCCACACAAAACGAAAAATGTCTAATTCAACAGCCCTAGAAGCACTGCTGCCAGACCAAATGTGCGAAAATTTTGGCTCATAGCACAAAAGCAGGGAATCAAGTCGCACTTGCCTCGATTGAATAAAGACTGGTTGTGTGGTGTGGGCAGACATTACAGAACGTGTTCAAAAGTGACCACAAACAACGTACTGTTGACTACGAAGGTTAGACTTTAAGAAACAAAATGCAAATGAAAAGGATATCCCCGAATTGTTATATCATAGCAACGGGTAAATCATCAACTTGTATACCACAGGTGTGGTACCAGGTCATATTTGAATAAAGTACCAATAGGTTGCTCAAACCTAGAAAAGTGGTCATAAGGGCCGCAACTCGGGGGTTGATGGTTGCGTTGGTTGTCTTTGGCATATCGCGAGTGAAATTTTTATCAAAGCTGAAGAAGATGAATAAGCTGATCATAAACCGGTCTCCCACTGCAAGAAATGTTATACGCGAGGCATGCGCAAAAACAAACAGGAAGTCGGCATACAATAGAGCAGTAGGTCCAACTAAAGATCTTCGATCAATTTGGTTCGAGCTATAGCAAACTTTCCACGAAAACGGAGTCCGAGACCGTGGAACTAGCATAGTACAAAGATGATCGCGTCGACCGATACACGTTGCCTCCTGCTATCCCGGAACACATGTAAGTTGTAGAATAAGGAATTTTGGACCTAAAGAAAAGCATCAACGGGTCAAATCGGTGACCGTACATATCAACAACAAGAAACAATGGCACAGGGTTAAATGAGGTCAACGGAGCGCAGAACAAGAGAGTCAAACGACGTCCATTTTGATCCGCCACCTGTGAAACGCACACGTTGTAGACGAAGGACAGGGAGAAAAATGGCTTTAACTGACCAACGCATCTGAATTATATGAAAATGAGAATGGTAATGAAAACGATTACGCGCAGGGAAGACTGTTTACCCGTGGATTCCTCCGTGAACTGCTTTAAACGATTAGATAACGTGTCGAAGCCGGAAGAAAAGCCAAACAACAATTGACGAGCATCAGCATTGGCGCTATGAACTACGGATTGATCTGTGACTGACTGTAGAGAGGTAGTGACAGCCAGTTCACTCGTCAACAGGTCAGTCAGGCAAAGGAAATCGATACAACAATCAGCCAATGTCAAGAGCAGAGTCGAACCGAAGCCGACATTGGTGGGACTGGCTCGCCAAAGGTCGAGTTGCGCGGTCAAACTTGTCTAGGGAGAAGAATGAAAAGCGAGAACCGATTATTTCTGTATATGAGCAATAATAAGTCATGGGGAAACTAAAACATTATCGGGTAGGCACCAATGGTTAGTACTCGAGCCGATGTAAACAGAGAAGTGACTAAGCAGATCCGAAAGCCGCAACTTTGCTGTGCGATTGCGATACACTATCCCCGGACTCAAAGTTAACCTGCACAGGAGCTTGAGAAGCGTGTAAGAAACCAATCTGCTTGCTACAACACAAAACAGGTCAAATCAGCAGTAATAAGCGAAAGTACTCTGTCTACTTAAACTACGCTGAATTTACAGATATTCATGAAACAAAAAGTGCATCGACAGAAATGCCCACGAGTTACAATGAGCATTTAGTGATGCGTACCCTGAGGAGGTGGTTCACAGATGCCCACACATCAACCAGGGGACCTCTCGCTTCACGGCGGACGCCCACACAACCACGTCGGTGAAACCACTCAACAAGGTGCACTGTATCATCCTTGTCGTGTCCATCCACAACAACATTCAAAATCATGCTGACCACTCGACTCGGTTCTCCCATCAGAATATCCGCGTGCCCAATCAAGTGACGCAAGTGCACACGCAGTTCGTCCAAAGAGGAGGCAATATCGCTTTCGAATGGGCTGGACGAAATCATATTGCGAGCAGCTGAAAGGATGTCTGAAAGCACACCAACAGCTTCGTTGGTATGAAGGCGGTTTTCATTGTGCGCGGCCACGGTACTGGATAAGCCTGTCAAGGAGAAGTAAACGATTATGTACGCTGAAGGATCTCTGAAAAACATAAACGATACGTAATGATAAACGGAAAAAGAAGATGGAATTGGGGCCGTAGCGCATTGTCTGCTGCACGGTCAGCTGCAATGACAGCTTGCTATCTACCACCCAAATTAGATGAAATCTATCTACGAGGATTTGTGGACCACAAGTACGTTCTAAGTAAATGAAGAACTTGACGAAAACCCTAAATAGACATAGGCTGGCCGAATGTATACAGCTAAACCGTGTGGCCAAGCAAAATGTGGATAAGAAGTAAATGTTGGGATTCCTGTATACAATCAAATTAAATCCACACAACTAAGCTTATCAAAGTCCGATTATGAGCCAAAATCATGTTTTCGTGACAATCTAATTGTAAAATACGTATGCTCTTCTACAATTGTAAGCATTGTGGCGAAAAAGTAGAAAAATTCCACAATCACAGGGAAAACATAAAAAGGCTTTCAAAAAAATTACCAGAAGCACACATACCCTCGATAGGAATCCCCTGTTCAACTGCCAACTGCGATAACCGCGACCAGATGGTCTCCGTCAGCGCCTCGAAAAATACCGTGAATATGCGATCCGAACCTGTTAATCGCGAAGACAATCCGTCCACGTGCGCGGTCGCCCAAGTTGGCGTGGTTAGGGTAACAGAAGACGTCTTTGCGTGAGAGCGACCTGGGGAAATAACAAGTGTAAGAATGCATATATTGTGGCAAGTCCTAGCGAACAAAAAAATTGAAACAATTGTCCTACTGTGTAAAAAATCAAGGCCCACAACAAGAACGCCAGTTGTGACTGAGCAGATTTCATCTTGCATAATGAAGTTATCAAGTGTTTCAATGTGACGCGTTTTGGTAACTGCAAAAGCTGTGGCGAAACTATAGAGCGTGAAACACAACTCACTTTCTCCAAAACAAAAGCGACCATCGTAAGTCTGGGTCAACATTAGAAAAACGGAGGCACAGCCCTCAAGATTAACCATATCGAAAGCTCTTACAAAAACCACAGGGGAGCTAGTTTGACTCCAGTCATTACTGGGGTTCTGACATCCGTTATACTTCCTCGACTCCGTGTAGCTCGGGGGGCAAACATTAGGGAAGAACAGACAGGGCTTCGTCGTGGGTTAGGGTGTAAAGATTACATTTTTACTCTTCTTCAAATTCTGAAGCAGCGTCATGTGTACCGCCGGCCGACAATTGCTGCATTTCCTGACTATTACGTTGCGTTCGATTCGGTGGGTCTATCTTCGCTTTGAGAGTCGTTTGAACGCATGGATGTACCGAGCAAGTGTGTGGACGTACTGTTGACTCTTTATTCCCATAATTCAGTTCAGGTTAGGGTTTACGGTGAACTGTCTGACAGTTTCAGCACCAGAAGTGACGTGCGTCAAGACTATCCACTCTCATCACTTTTGTTCAATTGTGTCATAGGTGATTTAATGGAGGATTGTCTTCGACACTCAGAAGATGTCGGCGTGGACCTTTTGCTTGGTGAGAGACTGACTGATCCTGATTATGCTGACGACAAGGTGTTGCAACACAAACGACGCTAAACGCTACTTTGCATCCTGCAAATGCATCGGAACGCGCTTTACAGCCTCAAAGTGCAAAGTGCCTCTGCAGGATTGCTGCGATTACGTAGATCGACTGTTAGATAATGAAACCATGGAGGTTATTGACTGGTTTGTGTACCTGCGGAGCTGCATCAGCAGCGGCGACGTAAGTGTACGGAACGAAACAGAAGTGCGTGTCTCTAAGACCAGGGTGGTGTTCGGTAATCTGAGGCACCTTTGGTGGCAGAGAGGTATCTCTCTGTTACTTAAGGGTCGCGTATATACACGGTGACAGTGAGAGCTGTGTCACTTTATGGCCACGAAACTTGACCGTTCAAATTAGGAGACGTGGACCGTCTTCAGGTATTCGACCACTGATGTCTGTGTTCGATCGCTAGTGTCGGGTGGTGCCAGCGAGTAAGTTACGAAGAGGTTAGGAAGCGGGTATTTGGTACTGACTGTCAAACGAATTCTTCTGTTCACTCCTCACATTTGTGATGATACGGGGTAGTTGTCTGTCACATCGTGCACTCTGCGGACGCCGCGGCTGACTGGCATAAGGTGCGACATGGACAGATGTTGACCTGGTGTAGAGAAATGAAGTCGTTCATCCGTGAGATGGTCACTGTAGATCGAGTTCGTCTCCCGGGCTGGGGTCCTCGTGACTCAGTCGGTGACTGGAGACGTTAGATGGGACGGTGGCTAACCGACCTCAGTGGGGTGAACATTGTCGTTGTCTGGCCGAGTTGTCCGTTAAGTGGTTCGGGCTAGTGAAAGCCGTAACGAAGCTGTCTTGCTGATGACGCCTTACCCTCACTTGCAGCTCGGTTGTTTGTTTGCAAGGTGTGGACACCTTGTTGTTGAATGTATGAATATGAACTTAGCTATTTTTAGCAGTTAGGTCCCTTCCCTACCTTCTCTTTTCTTCGCTTTCTACGAGGGTTTGCTTTTCTCTCTCCATGGTTGTGTGGCAGTTAAGCATTAGTGTGAACCACTGATGTATTCTGGTCCATGATGAGATCCAGAAATATGCACGCGTAGAGTTAAACGGTACTTTACGGATGAAACCTAGCCGTCTGCCTCATCGAACACTTACCAATGCTGCTGCTGACATAAACAAGGTGTGTGATGGGCAGAGAATAGGCTGTTTCACGGTAATTTGAAGGGTGTTAGCTAATGTAGATACAGTCGGCCTCTTGGGGCTGGTTCCTGCGACCGACGGTGCTGATGGTTGGGAACTTTGGGTGAGATGGCGGCTAACCGAGTTCCGTTGTGTTACCGTTCTTCGGCCGAGTTGTATGTGAATAAGGCACACATAATAGATTCCGAAAGATGTAAGATGGCCGACTTGTTGATG
This sequence comes from Paragonimus westermani, assembly GCA_008508345.1. Taxonomy (NCBI): domain Eukaryota; kingdom Metazoa; phylum Platyhelminthes; class Trematoda; order Plagiorchiida; family Troglotrematidae; genus Paragonimus; species Paragonimus westermani. The sequence goes on along the minus strand of QNGE01001329.1, from coordinate 406 downwards.
ACATACTACCTTCACTTACAACCTGATTGTTTGCTTGCAATATGTAGGCACCTTGACGTTGAACGTTGGAATACAGACAAGTTTTTAGGATATAGGTCCTCTCTCTTCTGTTCCTTCTCTTTTCCTAGCTTGGACTTGCTGCTTTTCATGCTTTCATAGTAGATACCTATAAGCGCGAACCTTAAGTGGAGTGCGGTTTCGATGATGACGGTGATGGGAATCCAGTGTGAAACTACATTCGCAAAACGGCCCAGCCTCGTTCGATTAAGCGCCCACAGACAACAGTATGACAGGAAGCCACAAAAACTGCGTACGATAATCTACAATAACTTATTAATGATGAGTAGTCGGGGGTTTAGTTTATTTTTCAAGTTGACCATCATTCACATTTGATCGCAGCCATCGC
>QNGE01001328.1:161103-174611 GCA_008508345.1 Paragonimus westermani | reverse complement strand
TTTCGTAAGGCAGGTTGCTGGAACTGTCTAGGTCTACTTCTAGGTTAATCAAATCGGCTAGTAGGATATATTTGGGTTGGGTGTCCAAATCGTTCAGTAGTGGTATATGGAACCAACTGGAAGATCCGAGGGCATACTTGTAATGCTAGTTTCTCTCCACCAACCAACAGGAACCGTCAACACCATTACTGCATACCGAAAATGTGTTACGTGTCAGTAGTCCAATACATTTGTGAAAATTCCACGATCTGCGTTCGCTGTTCAAAGCAATATCTGTGATGTGCTGCTAGCTGATGCAATTTGATCAAGGGATGTTTAGGTTGCAAATTTCTCAGAAATTTATTGCTCAGTGTAAAGAGTTTCGCTGCCTGGTCCGTCGTAATCTCACGGCATTTTGGTGAACACCATGAAGTTAATGCTGGACAGTTGGCTTACATGCATTCTGTAACCGTCGAGTATGCAGATTTTTTTGCATATTGCGGTGCATGAATTTGCCGAGAAGTTAGCTCCAGATATTTCTGATACCCCAGTTTTTGTCTGACCCCTCTATATATAGCTCCCTTTAACATCGCAAATTCATTCAAACCTACTCACCAGTACATACAATGTTGCTGCCCTCGAATTTGCTGTGTTATCCAGTTGGTTCTTTCTGTCCTGCTTTGCCTGATGCGAATTTTTTACCTGATTCTTCAGATGGGATTATGAGTTATCTTTGCACATTCGGTTTGCAACACAGTTAACTTCAAGTAAACGAGTTGTGCTGTTAGGGACCAATTTTACAGTTGGTGCTGACCGTCACAACTTAGGTGTGAAGCTTTTCGTTTTGCACATTTCATTGCACGCCCAAGGTCACCGTGGATTCTTCGATCAGACGTTGACTTGATTTCGGTGGCTGATATTCATCCGCGTCGTGCTCGAAAACTATTCTTTCCTGGAAGGTTCATTTGAGGCTTTTTAATCCCTGTGAGTTTTGATCAGGCTGGTCTGATATCAAGGGTTTAGCTGGGTTATAGTTCAGTCCACGCAGTTTAACCCACGTCAGATAGGCAACATGAGTCAGTCAGAAAAGAAGCGCAAGGAATCAAAGTTTGGTACGTCAGACCAGTTGCTTCCAACTGCTGCCGTCTGAGGTGCAAACCAGAGACAAGCACTGTAGTACCACGCAGATCCCAATTTCATTTAGATTCCACGGTTTATATTGCGGATAAAAATCCTCAATGGAATTGAGGAATACATCTGGTGTCAAATAATTCCACCCCTACTTATTGGCCAGGCCCTCCTTCCGGTGCGGTTGTTTTAACTCGTGACACGCTTGAAAAAGTTCTTCTACTGCAGTGCCTGTTTTGAAAAAATCCGATGGTACGTCAACAACTTCCAAACTGATCACTTCGCTGACATAAGTTTGTTTGAATGATCGACTGTAGTCTTGCGAGTTTTATTGGCTGAAGGCTTGTGGATGAGTTCTTCCGATTCAACCCTTTGGTCGTGTTGAATGATCTCGGTTTAGCGAGCAATCACCACAATACAAAGTATGCGCAACAGATTGAAGGTTACAGTTCTGTCGCTGGCGTCTTCGATAACGAAAGAAAGAGTTTCCAAAGGTGCTCTCGAAGAAAGCTCTGTGATCATTCATTGTTTGGCTGTGAAGCTATCTTATAATTCTGTTTGATGGAAAAGTTCGCACTGCTCCTCATATGCTTCGTGCAGCTTACATTGCGTACGCTGAGCTCAAAATTGATCGGACTAAGCTGTTACCACACCGTCCGCTGCCTTTCGTGGCCAAGCTAACTCTTTACTGCTACATATGTCGAACACTCGAAGTGTTAGCCCCTAGTGGATCCTTCCAGGTAAACCCAATATCATGTTGCCTTAAACATCAGGCTTTCGAATGAGAGATTCTGAATGGGGACTCCCAAGGGAACCTGGGTTCTTTCGTTCCACAGGCCAATCCTTCGAATTTGAGGTTTCGGACGGGACACGCTGTTCACATGAGATGTCGTTCATGGGAACAAGGGCCGTGCGCTCTTTACTGGGTCCATTAAGCACCGGAGGACAAAAAGACTGCACAGCTTTGACCGTGATAGAACAAGGGATTCAAGGCCTTTTCACCTCAGCTTCGAGAGAGATAAGATCTGCAGAACAACCAAGCTTTGGAAAGCGGATGCTAGATGCAAATTTCACAAGGTCGATTATCTGGGGGAAAGTGTGCGATGACACGGTGTCTGTTTCGCAATGTTTGACCGCAACACTTTCTTGACAATAAGCAAACTGTATGGCGTCAGCCGTTGAATCACCTACACTTGCATATGACTCGGCAGGTTCGTCTTGTTATCCCACGATGAGTTCTGTTTAACCATCTCCCTTGCCTACCGCACCAGCTGTCCGGCACAATCAGCTGGACATCGATGAATGCCTGACTGCCTGTGCTTGACTATTTCAGTGTGGATCAGCGTTACTGGACAGACTGACCGGGAGTTCTCGGGCCAAACGACATTCTGCTGTAAATGGATCAGCGGCCTACGGGCTCGTAAACACGCGACAGATGACATGGCTAATAACGGGCTAACGGTCAACGGGTTATGCACAACTAATTCGTTACTCCCCGGCCAGCCCAACTGCCTGGGGCTAGCGCAAGAACACAGAATAATGACTGGCCTCCGGACAAGGGTTATTTTTCGTCACTCAGTCGGAAGACACAGTCATAAACTAGTTCGCATTTAAGGGACTTTTGACTAGTTAGAAGAAAACGTAAAAAGGTGGACCAGAAAAAGATCCGGAAAGTACAGCGACGCCCCAACTAGAATACGAAGATGTGGGCGAGGTGCCAAAAATTGGCACGGAGGCTGAAAAAGCTCGTGAAGGGCAAAGTGACAAATGACCGCGTCGACTTTGAGGGTCAGTTCAAACAATAATGAGTTAGGGTTTCTTGAGGGCAAATAAAACGGTATTTTGGGGATGTAACGCGCGAACGAAACCAGCGAGCGCGCACGAATTGAATTTGAGTTGTGTGACGGGGCGTGCTGCTGTGTTGTCAGTGCCATTCTAGCTTACGTTGGTGTAAGTCGTGTGCATGACTTACTGGGCCTTCGGCTCATGTTTGTTTGTGTTGTTTCCCTTTTCAGAACTGTTGTTTGAACTCCTAATTCGGAAGAACACTGTCCCCTGGTGCGTCTACGTTGCCCGAAGGTTTGTCCGCGAGGGTACGGGCATTCAAAGTAGAGCCGGCTGGCGTGCATGTTACAGGGGAATTCGATTTTTCCTCAACGCGTTCATACAACCACCAAGAAGAATGACCGTTGCTATAATTGTACTATTGACGGGTTGGTTAGCACAATTCAACTGGTACGCCTCCGGCTGTACTTGAATGGCCTCACTACCTAAGTTTAAGCAAGTAATGTGCATCACCACAAGTGCTAGTCGTAGACCGTCACTTCTTCAGTCATCGTGGAAGAAGTAATTATTCCACAGCACATTCTGTTTCATTACCTTGGTACGTGCTGCGGAAATTGAAATCGCCGAAATATATCACAGGCTCATCTTTGTTTGTTTTAACTGGCAGGAAACTGAAAGCAACCTTATCACGTGCTATTTTTGAAAGTCGGTGTGGCTGCTGCTGAGGCTACTTGCTTGCCTGTAAATGGACGCCAAAATCATGTATATCTAGACATACGGTTATGCAGACATTGCTTATGAAAATGGATTATATTGTGGCTTTCAGGACGATGTTTGGGAATCATGTTACACAGTTATCTTACGAAAATCATTTTTGCTAGACGAGATGATGGGGACTTTATCTGGTACACAGCGCCAGTTATCCTAAAAGAAACCTAGAGCGCATGTTAACCAACGGCTATATTCTATGGTGAAGGAAGGCGGAGGTAAAATCTACCGTTTCCCACGGTCTTCGACTAGCTCATTCATGCCAACGTCTCCACGTGTCCCTTCACAGTGACTCCGCTTACCCACCTGTGTTCATCGTGTTTCAGCACACGGTGTGGTTTACTTTCACTTGTTAGCTAGGACAAATGGATGGAACGGTCATAAATGTTTAAGTTTGAGGCACTGTTTGTCTTCACTAGTGAACTAGGGTACTTACGCGGAAGCTCCGTAACCTTTCAAGTGGGAAGTGCTTCTCGACGTCGTTTGTTCAGCAGGTAACTCTGTCTGCACTCCAGCTTGCCTCTTTCTCCTATAAACCATGGTAGCAGCGAATGGCTATAACATGTCTATGAGCATGTCGAATATAACCGAAAAATACCGCTGATTCGCCCAGTTTTCGCGCGTATTCCTACGTTGCAATATTTTCGCTGGTGTGGATTACGGTTGCAGCTCTGTAAAAAGCCTAGTTCACATGATACTACGACGGTTCTATTGACGATAATCTAATCAAGTTTTCCCGCTTAACTACACTCGAAATTCAGGAAACGCATGCCTTATCACGTCAACGACGCCACTTTTTATTAATTTCACTCATTAGTTCTCCGAAATGACGTAAAATGCAACTTTTCGCTTTTTTCCACTGATCGCTACGCCACTGAACTGCCGCACATTCTCCGCCTACGCCTTCGGAAGATTAAAACAAAAACATGTCCACCAATAGAATCCATCGGTTCCACGAACTGAAACACGCCAAAATATTACGAGCTTCGGTAACTCAGAAACAGTTTTTGCCTCGCAGATTGAGGAGATCTTTCCATTCCACCGATTATACGTAGATTGGAGAACTACGCGTCAAGTTAATGTAGCACTGATCTTGAGCTGGACAAAACAGATGGTTCGCTTATATCCTAGGAAAGTGGTATAGCAGAGGCGAGAGTGGTGTTTCAGTGTTCAGTCATCCATGTCAAAGGTGAATTCACGTCTAACACTCTCGAACTACTCTGGTAACATCTTGAGAAAGAGAACCCATCAGTGCGATCATTATGCAACAACGGAATGACACGGAACGAATTGACGACAAATGTGTAGTCATTTTTCAATTTCTTATGAGAGCACAAAGAGAGCACAAGAAAGCAAGGGCACCATGCTCGGATGTGCTCGCCACAAACTCACGGAAACGGATTCACAGAATCATGGGTGATTAAGAAAACCAAAATAAGGTCAGAAAATGAAGGCTGCACTGACCGCCGACAGTACAAAGAGTTATGCAGTTTCAAGGCAAACTTTGGCTCATCTGTTTAGTACCAAAGCAGCTGTTGACGGAGATTTCGGCTTTCCTTGTATCTAACCATGATACATCGAGATCTCTGAACCAAGGTAGCTTGATAGCCCACTAAACCAGCCGGCTGTCGCTGAGTGGGTGATTGTGAATAAGCTGGCACGCCGATATGCCATATAACGTTGATGATGATGATAATCCATTCTTCGACTCATTTGTGGGAAACACGATCGGCTGAGCACTATCTGTACACACGTTTTCAGACTATAAATGTGATAAATAATAGTACAATACAACAAATGTGAAAATCTCACAGCAAACTGGACCCAATGAAGGAGAACATAGCCATGGTTTGTAAGTATATTGGTCATGCGCATTGCTAAGGAAGCATATCTGAACCTGCTCAAGAGCTAATCAGAAAATATTGTGTCCCACGAATTTATTTTCTTGAAGGTTGTAACTGAAGTGAAAACCAGGACTATATCAGGGAGGGGTTCAATAAATGGAAAAGTCATCGAGCAAGAAACTTCGCCATTATTCACCGTAACCTGCACCCGAAAAATATGAAATGAGACTGTGAGGCCGAAGGATGTTAGACACGGACGTCTATTGGTTCTTCGGACTACGCTCAGTCTAATCGCAACGCCTGCCGATAGACCAAATCCAAAATAATCTCCTATAGATTCTGAGCTCTCTGCGCAACCGACTCGGATCCAAAATGAAGACAGTCTTAAAAATGACTTTTCAATCAATAAGGTGCTAAGGCACAAGAAAATTATAAACCAAATAGAGGAGAACAACAAAAATCCCGATAATGAGTCCACCAGACTTACAAGTTTTAGGACTAGTGATTTGTCTGAACACGGTCAAATGCAAGTCACGTAATGACAAAGTGATGAAGTGCAAATGGAACCAGTGTATACACAGAGGTTGAGCAATTGGAAGTACGGGTGAACAAATTGCACAGGAACGAGGCTCGACAAGTATAAGATCTCAGGCTTCAGTATTACTCAAAATAAACGTTTGTGTGGAGGAACGGTTTGTAGCTCACGTAATTTGAATGGGTGTGTCAATCTTTGCGAAGAAAGTTGAGAATTATTCACAGGTATTAAACGCCGACGTTGGCAGACTCAATTTTTTGGACTGCAATGTCATGTGAGTGGTAGTAGACGGAATATTCTAGAAAGTAAGAAACATACATAGCTTGATTGACGAAATAACTTTGTTTTTATGTGTGAATGATTTCCACCTGGGAATCCAAGAAATCGCAATAATCTGGCGGAGAAATACGTTAACGAGTTTGCTAAAGTCTGTGATTTGGTAGATGAAAAGAGTTAGCAAAAAACGAATAATGACCGTGCATTGCATAATTTGTAAATTACTGTTCATCAGTTTGTGCATTTGATGATCCATGAAGTAAGTGCCGGTGGCTGCCAAATAAGAAGCTGTACGGTCATCACCACGTGAAACTGGAGGCGACGGATATTCGGGGGCACCGTAGGTAAGTAGCTAAGACTACAGCTGAGGATTTGTAGGCATAATTTGAGCGTAAGCCAGCGTGATTTGTTTGCTGTATTTACTGTTCACCGTAGCTGGACATAAGCTGGTTTGGTATTATGGTAGCAAAGAAATCGGTAAGTTTTTGGGGGTACATTAACCCCCTAGTAGGTCGAAATTCACGTGCCTTTCAAAGAGTGGAATGGTTAAGCAGGAAGCAAAGCAGACTATCTCGTAAAGTCTTTTGTTATGACGCACTGACATGAGTGCCCCACGGTTAGCCAACGTGCCCCTACGGTCACAGCGCCACGACCGATGGTGAAAATGAAGTGGAAGTATCGGGTTGCATTTATTATATGTACGTCATTATATACAATATTCTAACCGGTTTGCCGATCCTTCTTCAACAGAAGATCTGTGCTTCCTGTGTGTGCATGTCTAAAGTTTGGCTTTACGTAATATCCTAAATGCGGCATCACTTACCGTTACCAGTGCCGTCCGTGAAATCATTCACCAACAAGTTCACCCAGACTCGTGTGCGTGGATGAACAACATGGGACTCATATTTGGACGTAATAAGGCCATCACTAATCAATGGTGCTGCACAGAGTCTCTTCTTGTGCTTCATCGTCGGAGGCGGCATATTTTCCGAGGTAGAGGCAACTGAGATAGTACAGTTAATGAAATCGTGACCTAAGTGGTGAGGGGGCTGCAACTATCCAGTGCAGAAGGAGCAGTGCAATATATCAGCATTTTTGATGCATTCTGAACGGCTAACTAGCTGTTCGCTATCGTAACAATAACCATTCTTGTTTACGGGCTCACCACATTATCCACAGGATACCCCCAAGTGAACATTCCTTCCTTATCTTAGCTGTTTCGCATTGTAAGACGGAACAAGGTGAATGTCCATCTACGGTAAGGCCGCCTTAGCCTTCGCAGTAGGCTAATGCTTGAATGCTATGATAGCCTTGAAAATGCGGCTTCCTGTCCTGGGATTTACATCCTGCAGAGTGGCCAACCCCCTATGCAAGATTTAATACTCCGATTGAAATGCACTAGAACCGTCCACAGTGAACTCTATGCACAACACCGATTCCGAGCAAATTGTGTTCGAAAAGCCACCGTCGATGGATTGAGCATCGGTCTAGAACAAATGATGCCTAGTTAACAACCCACGATATGGATGGGAGTACTTTTTGAATACGGACAGCATATGGAGGCATGGTAACCAAATGTACGTGTAAAAATTGCATCCGCGCGTGCCATCACTGTTGTTCCTCAACTTCTCAGCACTTCTATGGCTCACTTGAAATTTTCAATTAGTTCTACTTAAGGTTCAGTCAACTTGAGCTCGTTCAGTCGTTTAACTTGCATCACGGAAGCACGCCAATTAAGAGGTCCCAACACCAGTTGGCCGATGAACGTTGTTGGCCGAAAGCGTATACTGCTTGCGTACACATCGACGCTAACTGCATCACAGCGGTCGCAACCGTAGGTGCACTGAGCCTCAAACTCCCGCGGTGGTCACTGGCTGTGGGACCAAATGTTATTGATTGCCGTGGATAAATTGTCTCCTGGGTGAGTGCACTTCCTCAGCCGTCTGTACGCATTCACCAGAAGGTTGCTTGTCCGATTTCCGAAGTGGACAACATTTTGTTGTGCATGAATGGCTCACTTGGACTTCATGTGAAGCCAGCTGCATACAGTTCATGGAGCGTGGGTCTGTTTTTCTAACTATTCCAACGTCTCAGTTGAACCTTCAGAATAGATAGGCAAAAGTATTCACTCACTATTCCAGATTATCGCGAGTAGCCATGCGATGGAACAAATATTGGCCTCTAAATGAACTCGTCTCGCCCAAAGACTACTCGTGCTGCTCTCGTTTGGGCTGCCATTACATCCATCACAAACGTTCTGATACGTATATGACCCCCTATCACCTCACAAAATGTTCCCAACGAATGACTCACAAAAGCACACCTCTCACTTCGAACATAAGCATACATCACAGGTCGTCCATCACCCATCCCGTTTGTAAGCAGGAACTGATAGAGCTCCAGTTACGGCAAAAAATGTGAAATGATAGAGGGCTTACTTGTGGTGGTTGGTTCCATGAGTGACATTGACCTTTACCACATCGGGAGAATGTCTAAACAACTACATCCGCTGCTTCCCCACAAAGTATATGTGTTTGCGTCTATCCTTGTCTTCTTCGACGACAAGCAATACGCCGTTTTTCTCAACATGAATCAGAATCTGATACAGGTTTTCTGCAACACTGACATACGCGAATCCACTTACTCATTATCGGATGTTGCAGGTATCTACGGTGGCTATATAATTACCATAAACATCCGCGGCTTGCTCCTTCAACTCAGCAGTTAGAGTGCTGTACTCGAACAGATGCCTGGAGTCGTTCACTTCATTCGTAGTGAGCCGACGGTCTGTTAGGTGCGCCTTGTACTGGAAGGCAGTTATTTCGTGGTCGTGCTTCAACGTAAAAGAGATAACAACGACGTTGAAGCATGACTGGCAGAATGTAACTCGAGAACTGTGCGACTGGAATTATGCAGACTCAACTCGCCAAACTTGTGGCAATCTACGGCTTTTGCTCTGACGTCGCTTGTATTTTATACACCGTCACGCCATCTACCACGCAAACTCTGTAATACTCACACCCCCACTATCATACTTTAAACGTCCACTGTCTGGTTCTCTGCTTGAACCTCGCACTAAAACAAAACATTCGAGGACTCGTGATCATTTCTGTCACAGCAATCAATGAGTTTGAAATTACTGAGCGACACTGCCGAAATATCACCCAATATTCATGGACGTCTCATTTTGTAGTCATCTAACGGCAGATTTAACTACCTACAGATAATTTCCATCGGAAATGAATCTCACAATCACCACTAGGAAGATTTAGGATGTAAGAAGGAGGATCAACGAGAAGAAAGTAGATAAAGGCAGGGGGCGTGGTCAATGGCTTTCTATAAGTACTTTTTCCCCGCTGAAATGTAGTGAACTCAGACCAATAAAAAACATCAGTCACTTCTTTGTTACAATTCTGTGTGCTGATTTCGTGGCTTTCGTATCTCCCGTCATTTTGTTAACATAATTAATCACACCAACAGCGACGGTCTTTTTCATGTCTCAGACAGCGAAGCGACCCAGTGGAGGGGACTCGACAAAAGCCTCTACACACATGGGTTTACTCGGCGTCATAGCAATGATGGATGCGTCACCAGACTTGACATGTGAAGAGTCCTTCTTGAGGACCTTGCCCAAACGTCGATCGATTTTTTACACCAGTCGGTTAAATTTACAGGCAATGTGTGCTGTGTGACAGTCAAGGACCGAAGCTTAGTCAGCTTTGATTTCACCGGAATGATTGAGGATTATTACATGGGCAGCGGAAGTCTCGGCGGCCTACGGTGGGTCACTCTCTAACTCACCTGCCACGTTACCACGACGGATATCTTTGGCGGATATAGTCTTGATGTTGAAGCTAACATTATCACTGGGCCAAGCCTCGGGGAGCGATTCGTGATGCATTTTGATTGGCCTGACTTCAGTAGAAAGGCCGTTCAGGGCGAACTTCATAACCATGCCGGGCTTCATCGTGCAAATTTCTATACGCCCAACCAGCACAGTGCCAATACCACCGATCTTTTGCGCGCCTTGCAAAGGCAACCTCAGAGACTTTTCCTTTGGTCAGGTCCGGGGTTTGATCACGCCCAGTGCCTGAAATAGCGCATGGCCCGTTATTGTGTCGCTTTTTCTTCCATTTCTCGAACCCTTCAACCAGACCATTTTATCACTTTTCTTCAGCATGTCATCACCATTTCACCCGGAAAGTGGAACGACTGGCACAGCCGCCGGGTTGTAACCGATTTTCTTGACATCCAGAGAAACGTTCTTCTCGATTTCGTTGAAGCGCTCAATGTATGGCGGGGCGGTGTTTTCCATCCTACTGATTGCGACGATCACCTGCTTGACTCCAAGTGTTTGATTGATAAAGGCATGTTCCTTTGACTGCCCTTCCTTTGAGAAACCTGCCTCGAATTCCTCAGTGCTGGCTGCCACTATTAGAATAACAAAATCCGCCTGGCTAGTGCCTGTGATCATGTTCTTGATAAAATCACGATGACCTGGAGCATCAGTGACCGTGACCTGGTAGTTGGCCGTATCGAACTTCCACATGGCAATATCGACAGTTATTCCTCTCGCACGTTTATCACACAAGTTATCAAGAACCAACGCGTACTTAACGGAACTCGTGCCTATCTCAGCGGCCTCGCTCGAGAATTTCTTGACTGCCCGCCTGTCGATACCACCAAATTCGTAAATCAAATGACCTGTCGGGGGATATTTTCTATTGCCGACATGCCCAGTTACAACGGCATTCAGGTGAAGTTTTTCGCCGAGCATTTCAAGACGGCAGCTGTCGACGCGGTGTACACTGGCTGTGTCCATCGTAAAACCGCCAGATTTCTTGTTAAATAATTGTGTATAGAGGTAACCTCGGTAAAGACGTGGCCCCTTGCTGTCTGTCTGTCAATCGCACCCTTTTGGACAACGAAGGAGATATCATTCTGGCAAACGAGAACTGTCTGGATCGTCTGGGTCTCTCGAGCATTTTTTCTGCTTCGTCTATCAGGAAAATCAACCGGGTAGAAACAACCCATTTTACTAATGCTCACATGGACCTGAGGTTCCTGAATGAGGATGATACGGTCATTGCTGACGACATCTACTCCGTAAATGACTCTCCCACGGCACCCACAACTTCCGCCAAGAGGGAGACCAGCAGATGTACACGTTTATTAGACGCTTCATTCAGTGCGTACAAAGGTGGTGAGGTCACCGTTCTCATTGGTTGTGACGCTCCCGAAACGTTCTAGATCCTAGATCAATGGCCAAAGAGACTTAGAAGGCCGTAGGCGGCAGAGACTCTATCCGGTTGGATGTTGTGTGGGCAGAAGGGGCTTGGCAACTGGCCGTCACTGGAACCTCCTACTTGGCGGATCAGATCCGCGCTTTATACGATACTGGATTCAAGTAGGTGCCACCGCCTGCCTCATGCACTCCAAAGAGGAGCCGGTGGCTTCATCGCTGGTACGGTTTTCCAAGTTGGACTCAAATATTTATTACGAAACGTCTTATCATTGGAAGTGTGAGCATCTCACCTTTCCTAATAACTATAAAATGGCCCGGAAACTTTTCTCTCGCCTGAAGAGAAAGTTCAGTCATGATGCTGATATATTCGCTCGGAAACGACTGTAGTTTATGGAACTTTCACGCACGCAACAGAGAAATAGGTAGTTCGCTTATTTCACCGCTTCAGTTAAAAAAAATGGGATGTTACACTAATTCACTGTTTACAAGGTTGTATGATGAGCGATTTTTCAAATATTTCAAGGTCACTCCGGGAGGGTGTCCAACCGCACCTTTGGAATTTTTTGCCGTTAGGGAATAAAACTGGCGTCCGGAAATTGTCAAAAGAAATTGTAAGACAGAGTTAACAACCGTTCAGCAAAATAAGAGTTGCACCGCACAAAGCGGTGATTAACATGCGACTCGAATTAGGCGCAACACTCCTGGCCATGCGGGTGTATGGCAACCAAGGACAGATGTTCCGAGGTTGTTATTTCTTGACATATTCCGTGTTTGCCGTCTACTATATACACAACTTGTCACCTCAGTTCTACGTGTTTGTAACCATCCGCCTTTTTGTGACCCGTTAGTAACAGACGCCCGAACACTGGAGACACGTGTGATCTAAAGAAAATCTAGCTGCCCAAACTTAGCGTGTTTTAATGGGCGACCCAGTAAGAAATAGTTGGTTGGAAGATCGTGAGTTCTTGATTCGAAATTCCAGTTTGTGGCCCCCAAAACCCAACCGTCTTGTCAAGATCGGCGACATTCAATTAAAGAGGACAACAATTCACGTGAACTTCATCGTTCGGGCAGGCGACCTGCATAACCTCAGCATTTCCCTGCTAACACAATTAGGGGTGAATTTGGGAAAATCCCTAATTTCGTCTAATGGACCAATCCGGATACCATATAGGGATTTGTTAGGGATTTGGGACAGAATCCCTAGAAAATCTCTAATATACGTAGCGTAGAAATTTTCTGATTGGTCCATTCCCCGTGCCCTAAATCACCCCTAAATTAACCCGAAATCGCCCTAAATTAACCCTAATTAGCTCTAAATTAACCCAGTTTTACCCTAAATTAACCCGATTTTACCCCCAACTCCACCCAATGTCACTACTAAATTTACCAAATTTCACCGATTTCCACTCTAATTAAACCCGATTACAACCTGAAACCGTGTAATCCACCGAGAACCTGCCATATTACACTCAAAGTAAAACATAGCCGGAATGAACAAGGAAAATATATTGGAGTGACTGAAAAAAACCCAATTGAATGTTCTTGTAGACAATTCATCGACCCATCACGAGGTTCCGTTTGCTGGAGAACAAGAAAGGTATGCATTGAAATAACGGCTTTCAAATAATGGCAGGTCCAAACATGGAAAAAGTACAGTTAACATCAATGTAAAACTAAATACATATGAACAATGAAAGGGATCGCTTATTGAAGTGTTCACGTAGCAAGTGATAGAACAATTGATTAAGAACTAGGGTGTGCGGAAATGAACGCGGTTGAAAATAAAACTCATGTTCAAACGCACGACACACCGACAGACAACACGTAGTTTCACAGGTCGGGGTTCATTAAGATCCCATTCACGTCACTCTTATTGGTTCCAAACCTGCCCTCATAGAAAGTGATAGACAAAATGATTGAGACCTGGGATGTGCGCAAATGAACG
>QNGE01001328.1:100294-157900 GCA_008508345.1 Paragonimus westermani | reverse complement strand
TAAACAGCCCTAATTCACCCCTAATTGAATCCCTAATTGGTGCTAACAGGGTTGGCATTCAAGTCGATCCTGATTACCTAAAGCAGTGGTACGTCCTATCCGGTTTAGGTGAGACATCATGAAACTTTATGATGGGCGCCCGGAACCGGTCTTGAAAACCGGCCTACCCGAGTTTGAAGAAGATGAAGCGACCGGAATAGATTTCATTCAGCCGGTACAGTTGAAGTGCCTTTCCAAGAAAGTAGTTATTCTCTGCTGATGGTCTGACTGTGATGGTTTCCAGGTTATCTCCCGAAAGAGATCCTTGAAGAATTCGTGTTCCGTTATTAGCGGAGGAGTTATAAGGGCAGTTGGCATTTTATCTTCATAGGCTTACAATTTTGAAACCATGCACCCCGTTGTTTTGCCTGAGCATCACCACATCTTTGGCCTTTTTATAAGGCATTACCAAAAATTTGGGGTCATTCCAGAAGGTCTCAGGTGTTGTTTCTTCTGACGAGGCAACTTTGGATCATACACGATGGTACTACGATTGAGCAAGTCGTTGGAACGTGCCACTGAGCCTCAGTCGGTGAGCAACCACTGCCCCTCTGTTGTCCGTTAGGGTCATTCCAGCGTGGCATTCGTCCAGGAACGCCGGATTGGATTATTTCGGACCTTTTACTTGAGCAACGACAGGACTTTGGAAGAAGCATGCGGTTAAATATTCACGTATTAACAATCCTGAGTAGTGCTGAACACCGGCTTACTCATCATATCTTTGTCACAATTCACTGGACGCAGAGATTGACGAGGAGCCATTTTTCTGACAATGGCATCAACGATGTAGCTACCGATTCAGACCTTCGCAACCTGGATAGCGAGTCTGTCGATGTGAACGTCTTACAAAATGTACTTCAGGGGCACTCTATCTCGTGCGGTGGTTACCAAAATGGCGTAAGGGATTAATTAAGTCGGTCTGTCGGATGTATTTCCGGCGCAACCCCTCAAGGGCTACAGGTCGATTACGAAGCCCTCCAGACTTCAGTATTCGGAGTGGAGCGCATTTTACATAACTGACCACTGGTTCCTACTTCTGCAGACGACCCTGTCAAAGTTTTTCAACCCCGAGCGAGTTAATTCTAAGGAAAAATACGGGGCTAACCACGGAGACAAAACCGGCATACAGGTACTCCAGGTGTCGGAGACAAGCAAGGCACATGGTAGCTACCTTTTGGAGTAGGTCGTCTTGAGAGCATGCATCTTCACTGCTAGAACGTCAAGGATAGTTACCGTGACAACGAAACTCTCAGGTGGTGAACTTCGTTCTCGTTGTATCCGACAGACTGACTAGGGACCAGTGGCCCGTGAGCCTAGTTACAAAGTGTGAGGTAGGCACAGACAAACTCGTTTGTACCGTCGAGGTTCGTACGGAGCAGGCCTACTTAGAAGTGAGGTGAGAAGCCTTTGTTGTAACGGTGTGGCAGCTGGGCACTACGGTTTTCGAGGTCTCCAACGCATGCAGTGTGGATAATGATGTTGGTACTAGCGGGTGGGAAGCCAGGAGTTCGTAGCATTACCAGCAGCTTGTCAGATGCGCACGAATTTCGACAGGCACTGTGGGGCTGTTGGTTTCCGAACCGTGGAAATTCGTTCCTCTATTTGCATCCGCTAGTTTTCTCACTAGCCTGACATTTGATCCTTACACACCAACCACCCGTTTTCGTTTTACGAAACCAATTTCTCTTTGATCGTACACGGCACGAGTAGTCGATCTTGACCAGACCTACTCGTGCAACGGTCAGCCTTTGACCATTCTGGTTCCAGTCGGAACCTAATGAACTTTCAAGCCAGACCATCGTCATAGGTGGTTGACATTCGCCTACTGCAATTACTGGTACATTCTCCTAAAGTGTTCTAGAAATATTTTTGTTTAATCTGTGTTTCACAAATTGGGGATCTGTCTTCGGGCTGTGCGCAACTCAGCAGTCACCCGCGGGTAGCTACACTAAGGTCGTGCATATTTGGCAGGACCCCTCCTACCAACCACATTAACAACGCGAGCCTTCTGACGTCTGAACCCCAGAAGAATCTGAGTGCCATTGTCGTGGAGGACCTAAACGCCGAACTTAACTGTGAGTCAGTTACCGGGACAGTTAGCGTCGCATTGTGCATTACTGTAACCCCATTCCCCTTCACGAATGTTTGTGGGTCGTATATCCACTCTGTGCTTGAGGAAGGCACTGCAGCGCGCCTCGTATCCGGCTTGAATTCGTCTAGCGCCGTCCGACAAAGTAGGAGGAGGCCTGCACAACCATCCCCGTTTCACGGGATTCAATCACCCTAACGCACTCTCACTAACATACAGGCGACTCAGGAAGAAGCTAATCCTGGCGTACTGTCTCCTGAACGATACGCTATATCCCAGCCGCAACTTACCACTGAGTGCTCACAGCAGTGATCACCAGAGACACTGGCTGAGATTATCTCACCAACGAGGCTGGCTGCCGTGTTGGCGAAGCGTTTCTTGTACAAGGACGCGATCCAATGGGAAATTCATCTGACAGGACGTAACTGATGCTCCAGACGTTCCGACGGTTGAAAAGAAACTGGATTTGCACATGCTCAGCCTCCAGCCTTCCTACTTTATCCTCTCCGATATTGGGTGGGCTGATGCTGACAAACTAGGAACCTTCTTTGGGGTAGGCGGAAAGGAAGAAGTAAATGGGTTCTTTACCTCCTATGATTGTGTACGTATGCATGCATAGTAACTTGTCTGTTCCATGACGACGATCGTTTACCAAAAGCTTACCAGGATATTCCTCTTCGCTCACCTATAGACAACGTTGTGAAAAACTTCGCATTGATCCACTTTGGCTGCGTAGACTAAAGTTGAACTTGACGCTGCTGTATAAACTCATACATTCGGATGCGATTACTTCAGCGATCACCGTCCACTTACAACACAGCCCTCCATATAGTCTAAGAAATAAGGATTCCACCTTGCCAACCCCAATATCCCGGAAGAATATACGTGCAACCTTCTTCCTTGTAAAGTATTCCTACATTTGGAATAAACTTCCAAGCGAAGTCAGAGCCAGTAACAACATTCAGCGTTTTAAAAAGGGTTTGGACAGCTATCTTACATTAACAAACACGATGTCCATCTTCAAACTCTTTGTATCACCTGACGACCTTTTTGAGTGTGGTCCGAAAAACATTTAGCCGTCAGATGCGTAATACGTAGACAACCAATCTGCTGTCTAACGCCTGTCGAGAACAGCCCGTTTGAAACGGTTTGGTATATGGTTTACTCACAAGATCATTTAGCACTTGACCTACTGCGCGCTCACCAAACCCTTCGACACCCAACATTATTTTAATGACGTGTTTACTCATGTATATGCAATGCCCAAATTGCCATGAAATGTGCACACGGCGCTTAATAATAAGTCCAACAGAACGATGTCATGTGAGCTTTAGTTGTCACGCACATTTCATGCGGCCCTCCAAACCGTCGACTCAATTCTCCGTTTACTAGAATAAATCTCGAGTGCATAGTGGAACACCACAACAAACAGTTGATAGGGTTATATATTCCAGTAATCATACCAAAAATAATAATATCGAACGAGTTCTTTGTCAAAAATTCCCCATACATATTGCCTGTCATAGTAAATGTTATAACCCCACATTTTCTCATCTAACGTGTGGAATTACATTCTCCCTCCCGAATCCCATATTATCAATTGAGCGAGGAAATTTTTCTGCGACGGATGGACGCACGGAACTTTGTCCAAGCTGAACGGTTCACGAGATGTTCAACTTTGTGACGTTTTCGAGCAATCGGCGAAATCCTGCGTTGAAATCTGCCCATTCCTTCGCTTGATTTTGCGATTTTCCACCACGCCTCGCCGAAGTCGATCTAGCTTGACAAGTTCCGGACGCCAATTTTATTCCCTAACGGCAAAAAATTCCAAAGGTGCCGTTGGACACCCTCCCGGAGTGACCTTGAAATATTTGAAAAATCGCTCATCATACAACCTTGTAAACAGTGAATTGGTGTAACATCCCATTTTTTTGTAACTGAAGCGGTGAAATAAGCGAACTACCTATTTCTCTGTTGCGTGCGTGAAAGTTCCATAAACTACAGTCGTTTCTTATTTGACCACGTAATTCTTGCAAGAAACTTCACGTTTGTGCTACTGCTAAATTATTCGTTTATGTATGGTTTGCAAATATCCACAGTGATCGCGCGTAACCAAGCGTGCTTCTCACATATGCGTTGGGAAATATATCTTATTTATTTATATAGACTTACTGATTTCGAACGCTTTTGGGCCAACAAGACTCCAGTATCCTTGTTGTGTCCGGGCTCCGCTGTTAGAGATACATTACTCCAATATTCCAAGTGTGATGAAATTTTGAATTCACTTCTTCCCACTCATATCATTTTATTCCAGTAGGCACAATTTCCCAACTGGCCATGCCAGTTTCCCACTTATTATGTTCGTTGATTGGTATGTTTGCTTTCATATGGACGGTCAAATGGCTTATAATGTGTATTGCTTGACCCACGTACGTGACAATGTGCGGCTGTTTGGGCCACTACCTAACCACTGAACTTTTTTATTTTGAACGATTCATGAATCGCACTCAAAATTCTGCCAATAGACCAAACGAGCCGGCTGCCCGAGCGCGCAATCGTGTATTTGAGGACTTCGTGGTCACTTGTGGACAGCGCAGCAATGCTCCGGTGTGTGGCACCAAACTGTCAGAACAAAATGATTGAAAGCGTCGCGTAGTTATTGTGCGCCCTGGTTGCTATACTTCTCGTGCGACGCCAAATAATTGCGTTTTGATCAAAAAACTTCGCCGCACCCGAGAAAAGCAAGAGGACGTGACATTTTATAAACCCTTTACAGGCCTGCACGCGTTTTGTTCCTCTGCTCATCTCTCATTTGAACTGTTCATTCATCGAGCTTCGGCTATAACACTGATTTTCACATTGAAGTCCGAATCCTCCATCATATGTAAATGCGTTCCTATTTATGATGAGGAACTGTTCCTCAAAAACCCTTCTTTGTATAGTTTGTGCGCAGCTTTACCCTCCTTGCCACTCGTTATTTTTCCAAAAACTTGTGGCATGCTGGAAGTGTTTCTAGAAACTGCGATTAGAACGAAATACTACTACGGTGTTCACGTCTCAGGTGTTTAAAACTGTCAAGATTTCTAGAATGAAGTAGGTCGCGGTCATTAGTCGTGTTATGTGAGGCACTCTCTACTTGGCTAACAGTAGAGTGGCCAAGGACAACGAAATATTTGATAACCAAGACGTTGCAACCTGTAAGCTAATTTAAGTTGCATGACAGTGGCGTCCCGAATAACATTGGCAGGTTTCATGTGATATTGCCTTTTTGGCGCAGAAAATTACCGGCAAGCAAACGAAGCACCGAACGTTATTCCGAATTCACTTCAACAGATGTCGGCTGTGCTGCGCAGCTGGCGTACAAAAACTTGCGTGTTGACATTATCTTTAAGGCCTCTTGAACGCAAATGGATTACTTCGCCCCCCGGGATTAATGTTTGAGAGGGCGCACCCATTGTTATAATATATGCGAGCAGGTTGTCTTTGTAACCGCCTGTGGAACGACTGAACGCAGTCAACGGATAAGTAATATTTTCATCATGGTTTTTGTTGCCTCAGCTCAAGCTGTAGAAAAGTGCTTGTGAACTCGTGTGGAATGGGAAGTCCTCTTTTTAAAACTAACCTGCCCGTTCTTCGCCAGTCCACATCACAGATTTCCGAAAAGTCATCAAGAATGACCTCAAAAGCTTATTGGGCAAGCTGTTATATAGAGCTGTTTGTCGCAAGCATCATCCCACTCATCTGTTAGTTCAGTTGGTGCCGTCAGTAACAAGCAAGATTATCCTCCGTGTCTGGAAAGAAATGCGCTCTACTTCGTCAAGCGATGACTTAAATGAAACAAAGATCGAAGTGGAGGACCCGCGGCTGGTTTGGATAAGGTGTTTGATAGAAAACTCGACTGATTTAGCTGCATTCGCCCGAGATAACCTGCAAATAACGTGAACGAACGGCAGTGACATAAAACTCATGCGGGCGTTCGAAATATATGGTGCTTCTCATCTTCTTTCTTGTTGAAGGGCATCTTGTTGAGACTGTCTTTGAACGCCCAGGTAGATAATTAGAATCGTTAACATCAAGTGAAGTCTCGCTGATATATATGTCCTGAAATGACAGGCAGGTGACTTGAGCTGACAAGTTTCTCCATGGTATTTTTGAATATGTGTTACACAACCTTTGTGGACTTAGGAAAGCGGCAGCTAAGCTATTGGAATCACCTTGATAAGGCTCTCAGTGAGAGGGTGAAGCACTCTACCCATCTTTACACTACCTCGAACTGAACTTGGATAGAAACAGCCATCTGATAACGTCATGTGTGATCGTCGTTAAGAAGAAAATTTCGTCGACCAATATCCAGCAATAATACTGAAATAGAAACAGATTTACTAGAGAGTCCAGGAAGTTACCAAACTCATAAACGTGGTGATGGTGAAGTGTTGACGATGAGCCACGCTGAGATTTATTGCAAGACACATTGCAAACGCAATATGGCCGAGGATTACGCTTTCACGAAGGACCCCCATACCAACCCGAATTGAGCGTCGCAGCACAGCAGAAATATGTACTCCTCTCTGGAAACTACAACGAAAACAATCCTACAACACAAAATTGATTAAGAACATCAGCACGATGCGTTGATTGAGAGGAGCAGCAAAACACTGCAGCAAAAGTGAGCATGAGATGTCAATCCTGGACGTCTAATGTTTGCTCGAGCAACGCTTACTCTTCTCGCAACGTCTATCGATATGCTGGATCCAGGATAGTCACGTCTGTAAACAACGTGCGTCTATAAATTCTGAGCCCGTCGAGCAACCAATTCGGATCTAAAAATGAACACGGTCGTGTTGACGAGTTTCTTATTAATAAGGCGCCAATGTTTAAAAACAATATGATAAACCAAATAGTGGAAGACAACAACAAACCTCGATATTGAATCCACCAAGTATACAAGTTCCAAGATTAACTGTTCGCGTGAATATGACTGAATGCAACTGTCACGTAATGGCGAAGCGGTCGAGCGAAACTGAATTCAGGGTACATATAAACAAAGGTCCTTCAGGGGAAAACAAGACAGAACTACGCGGAACCAAGTCTCTACGAGCAGACGGTATCGAGATTTGATAATACATCAAAATCAACATTCACGGGAGAAATGGTTTGTCACGCGCGTAACTTGAGCGGTAGTATTGTAACGCCCAACCGAAACCAGCGAGTGCGCACGGATCGAATTTGAGTTGTGTAACGGGGCGTGCTGCTGTGTTGTACGTGCCTTTTCGGCTTACTCTTGTGTAAATCGTGTGCATGGCTTGTTGGGCCATTGGCTCACGCTTGTTCATGTTGTTTCCCTTTACAGGACTTTTGTTGGACCCCCTACTTTGGAAGAACGCTTTTCTTTAGTGCCTCCGCATTGATCCGAATTCGGTCCATGACAGTCTGAGCGGAAGCGGCTGGCCTGCATGTTACAGTATCAGACTGCAAGAAAGATTGCCGAAAGTTATCCGCAGGAAGTGGATGCTATCGTTGATATAGAGTTAACATGTGGGTTTGGCATATCGTGTGAGTGGTTGTGGACCGAATAATTGGGAAAGTAGGTCTATTGTGCCGTAAGAAATATTTTTGTTTTAATGACTAAAAGATTTTGATCAAGGATGCCAAGGAATTGCGCTGGTTTAATAGCGAAATAGATTGACGACATAGCTGAAAATTTATGATCTGGTAGATAGAAAGAATTAGCGACAAATGATCAATAAACCTGCACAGTTTGAGTTGTAGATCATTTTTCTTGAAGTTTTGTGTTCGGTATTCCCTTAAATAGGTGCCGACAGTTGATAAGTTTGAGTGTTTACGATCGGCTCCAGGTGTAACTGGAAACCACTTGAATATGGAGGTGCCGGGAGTAAGTACATTAGGCTGCAGCTGATGACTTTTAAACATAATACGGGCGAAAGTCGGCGTGAGCTACTTAGCGTATATATTGCTCACCGTAATCGGGCGTAAGCTGCCTTGGCATAAGTTAACAAGGAATTCGCCAAGTTTGTGCAGGTACATGATCACCGAGGAGATGGAATTTTAGGTGTTTTCAAAAGAGCAAGAAGGATTAACGAAAAATGAATCATTGAAGCGCATGAAGCATTTACGGTGGCCCTTTCGACAATCAGTCTACATGCACCCTACAGTCACGACGTGAAAATGATACCGAATTGTGGGAATACGTTTATTTTGTGTACGCTATCGTTATCTGAGATATTTCGTCTAAATTCACAAAGCCTCCTTGCGTTCAGTGCCGCTTCAGTAGAAGTCAACCTCTTGCCGTGTGTTCGTCTAAAGTTAAACGGTATGTAGCATGTTAAGTAGGGTATCACCCACTGTTGCCAGTGACGTCCGTGTAGCCATCTGCCAACACTTTCGCTTGGACTCGCATGCGTGGGGGAACAACGCGAAACTCATCTTCAGAGGTATCATCAGTTAATGATATCAAAACTTACCTGGCGAGGATTGTTGTAGCTGCCCTGTTCAGAAGGGGCGGTGCGATACGTCAGCATTATTCAAGCACTTCACATGGGAAAATAGCTGATCCCTATCGCGCCGACAACTGCTCGTATTAACGGGGTTACCACAATATCCACAGGGCAACCCCACGTAAACATCCTTCTCCCACCTTGGCTGTTTTGAATTCCAGGACGGAAGAAGGGGGAAGTCTGTGTGTGGTAAAGCCGCCTTAGCTGTCTCAATAGACTGGTGCGTGAAAACTATGATAACCTTGAAAACTCGGCTTCCTGTCCTGGAGTTTACATCGTGCAGCTTGGCTAACCCGTGATGCAACATTTTGTAATCCTGTTGAAATGCAACACTGACAGCGACCATGACCTCTCGGCGAAACATACTGATTTTGGGTAGATTGTATTCAGCAAACCGTCGTCGTTGGATTGGGAAGTGGCTTAGAGCAAATGCGGCCACAGTTAACAACAACGCACTGTATGGATAGAAGTGCTTCTTATATACGGACATCATATGGAGGCATGGTAACCACATGGATTTATAGAAATTGTACTCGCACGTGCCGTCGCTGGTGCTCACTGTATACTATGTGCCCTCGTGACTTACGCGAAGCTACCAATTGATGTTACATAAAGTACGATTACCTTGAACTCGTCCAACCGTTTAAAGTGCACCAGAGGAGCACGCTCCTTGAGATGCTTCAACACCAACTGACTGGCGAACGTTGTCAGCCGAGAGAGTATATTCTTAACGTACACGTCTACTTTGGCCACCTGCCGGCAGTGGCAACCGTAGATGTACTGCGTCTCAAACTCCCACATTAGCCACTGGCTGTGGCACCAAATTTTACTAATTGCCGTGGATAAGTGATCTCCGGAATATGTGCACTTCTTTAGTCGCCCGTTC
Organism: Paragonimus westermani; assembly: GCA_008508345.1. Lineage (NCBI taxonomy): Eukaryota > Metazoa > Platyhelminthes > Trematoda > Plagiorchiida > Troglotrematidae > Paragonimus > Paragonimus westermani. The sequence continues at coordinate 148,371 of QNGE01001328.1, read as the reverse complement.
GCATTTTCCAGACGGTTGTTTGTTCGATTTCCGAAGCGAACAAGATCCGACTGTGCATGGATGGCCCACTTCAACTTTATATATGGCCAATTGCACAATAGGTAGTTCATAAAGCTGGGGTCTGTTCGAAGGACTATTGAAACATCCCGGTTAAACCTTTAAAACGAACAGACAGAGATGATCGCTTACTCTTCAGAGTTACTGCAAGTAGCCATGCGATGAAACAATTATCGGCTTCTGAAGGAATTCATCTGAATGGTGATCCTAAGGTTTAGTACATCAACTTACATGTTTCCTCACAGCATCCCGAACATGGAAGCAACATAACATCATGTCTCACCCAAAGACCACTCGTGCTGCTCGCATTATCCATCACAAAAGTTCTGACACGTATGTGTTTCCCCATCACTTCCCGGAATGTTTCGAACAAATGACGTAGAGGTGCGTAGTTCTCACTCCGTACGTAGGCGTACATCACGGGTCTTCCACGACCCATGCCGTCTGTAACCAGGACCTGATACAGCTCCAAGCTACATTGGCGAATGTGGAGTGATAGAGAACCTACTTGTGTCGGTTGGTCCCATAAGTGACATCGACGTTTACCACATCAGGGAACCGCCTGAATAGTTGCACTTGCTTTCTGCGTGCGAAACATATGTGCGTGTACCTATTGTTGTTGTCTCCGATGACAAGCAGCACGTCGTTTTTCTCTATATGATCCAGGATTTGTGGCAGATTTTCTGCTTCATTAGTGCACACTAACCCACTTACTTATCACTGGCTTTTTCACCCGATGACGGATGTTGCAAATATCCACGGTAGGTATATACTCGCCATAAACATCTGCAGCATACTGCTTCAACTCAACAGTTGGTGTGTTGTACTCGAAAAGATGTCTCGAGTCGTTCACTTCACCGTCTGTGAGCCGACGAATCTTTGGATCGTACAGCATCGTACGGCAAGAGAGTTATGTCGTGGTTGTGTTCTAATGTGAAAGAGCTAACGATCAATACGGTATTTCTCCCAACACCGTTAAAGCGTGATTGACGGCATGTATCGCGGGAACTGTGCGAGTGGAAGTATGTGAACTCAATTTGCTAAACACATCGTAATCCACGGCTTTTGCTCTTACGTCGTATGTATTTTATACAGCGGAACACCATCTACCACGTTAACTCAACGGCAGTCACACTCACGTAATCATATTTCAAGCGTCCACTGCCTGATTTCTTGTCTGGACCAAACACTGCGAAACACTGTAATCCTTCATGTACCTATTTGGGCAGCATTCGAAGTCGCTGAAACTAACAAATTCGCGACCCTCAAAGACATCGTTGAAGCCCTGTGAATAATCCATAAACTAAAATGGAATATAGCATAACATCGGTCAAATATCAGCCACACGTGAAAAAATTCTTCACAAGGTAACACATGTGTACCGTCAAAACATCTACAATCGCTAATTTTGATCTCGGCGCCAAATGAAGGACAAACTGATTTACGATTGACTAAAACAAATCTTTTCAACTCTCTTGTTGCTCTCTGTCATGGAAATCAATGATTTTTAAATTCCCGGGCGATACTACGGAAATGTCGCCCGGTATTCAATGATTTCTCACTTTATCACCATCTAACGACAGATTTCACTTCCTGCGAATACTTTCCATCAGAAAGGCTCGTGATCAGTATAACGAATTCCAAAGTAAAGAAACAAACCAACGAGAAGGGGATAAATAGGACAGGAAACCTGGTCATCAACGTTCTATTAACACAACAATCAGCAAACATTCACGCAAGCAGCTACTTCAACATGAGACATATTTAGATATATCCATTTTCAGGTATAAACACTGCAATGGATAACCTCTCCATGTTTTTTGGATTTACATTCAGGTATTCCACAAAAAGTTTGGAAATCGTTTTGCGCCCAAGTGACCGTTTTCAATTCGTTTGGTCTAGGACCGCCATACTGTCGAACAACAGAGTTGTAGCGAACATGAAACAGGGACCAGCAAGACATGCGCGCGATTTAGACAGTAAAGAATCAGAATGGCGCTAACAATACAGCGGCATGCTGTGTTACATAATTGCTGATTGTCAGATTTAAGAACATAGTTGAACGTCACAACCCACTGAGCTGAAGTTAAAACCTGCGAAATGCCTGTTTCTTAGGCGGAGAGTGTCATTCTCAGGTCATCTGATCTCGCCCTACGGAATATAGATAAGTGGCACGAAGATGAAACAAATCATCAGTTAGTCAACAGTGTGCGTTTAATGCGTAAAGCTCACAGTTTCGTGGAACGAGCGTCTTATGGCCGAAAATGTGTTCCATACTGTGCAGAAATGGCATCCAAGCTCCATCAACCGACAGAGAACTACGGAAAATTCGTCTGGTTTGCTGAGACCCATGCAGCACTCAAAACTCTGAAAGGCAAACTAATTCCCCACATTGTTACGTATCTGGACTTTACAACTTGATCTGGTCCCTTACTACCGGAATTGGCTATTGGCGCCGTAATGCCTTAAAAGCCATCAAGCAGAGAAGTGGCGAATATGTATACAATCCACCGGGTCGGCAAACGTGAAAGGCGTTATTGCGTTATACGCCTCGGGATATCAGTCACAGTGCATTTTCTGGAAAACCTCCATCATTGCTCAAACGACCTCTGATAGTTCTGGCTGGTCACCAGGCGCTGCAATGGCTTTGCAAATTCCGAGAGCCACAGGTCCAGGTAGCACGTTAGCTGGATTAACTACAGGATGGGGTGTTTGAGTGTGTGTTCATCGTCCAGGCAGCTGTCATATGAATGCTGTTGTTAAACTTTGTCTCCCCGTAGAAGTAGTGAATGCAGCGTTACCTATACACCCAGATGGGCCTATATGAGCCCAGTATCAGCCGAGTGACCCGTACATCTCTGAAGTATACCAGTGAAAGCGTGACGGAAGTCCCAAACTAACTGGTAGTGAGATACAGGAAAAACCCATCGATATACGATGCTCATCGTCGCAGTGAGCGAATTTGAGAGTTACTGATGAAGTAGTGCATTCGGTAAAAACAACAGGACAGATTATACGTTCCCAGCGACAAAAATTCAAAGAATGTTTTGTGCGCGTCAAGGTCGTTTGTGTGCCCTACACTTGTGCCGAGACTCAAGCTGTGTCTCAATCGGTCATACCTTCGAAGACCAATGGTTTTTCCGTCTACGTACCTGAAATGACGTTACCGCTGGTTAATGCGACAATATAGCATACACTTCTTCTGATTTTCGTGTTCTTTCAACGGTTGGTACTGTTGACTGGACCCGAATAGAGGCACAACAAGCTCTCTGAGAGGTAAGTCTGGAACTAGGGCATGTAGAAGAACAAACTAACGAAGCAGACTTCCGACAACATTTTGGCGGTCAAAGACACATGACAACGTTCACACATGTACTAACTGTGCTCTCTGTGCGCAGGCAAACCGAACAATATGATTTTTGGGACTCCATTTCAAACAGTCAAGACAGGTCGCATTGACCGCCATGTAGAATATGACGCCATAAGTCCATTGCCGACTCTGAAGAGAAGATATAAGTACGCTCTCGTGATTACTGACTATGTTGCCGAGTGATGTGGTGTCAATCTCGGACGACCAGTGGTTGTTCGGGCAACGCTTACTCTTCTCGCAACGTCTATCGATATGCTGGATCCAGGATAGTCACGTCTGTAAACAACGTGCGTCTATAAATTCTGAGCCCGTCGAGCAACCAATTCGGATCTAAAAATGAACACGGTCGTGTTGACGAGTTTCTTATTAATAAGGCGCCAATGTTTAAAAACAATATGATAAACCAAATAGTGGAAGACAACAACAAACCTCGATATTGAATCCACCAAGTATACAAGTTCCAAGATTAACTGTTCGCGTGAATATGACTGAATGCAACTGTCACGTAATGGCGAAGCGGTCGAGCGAAACTGAATTCAGGGTACATATAAACAAAGGTCCTTCAGGGGAAAACAAGACAGAACTACGCGGAACCAAGTCTCTACGAGCAGACGGTATCGAGATTTGATAATACATCAAAATCAACATTCACGGGAGAAATGGTTTGTCACGCGCGTAACATGAATGGTGGTGTCAGATTGCAAGAAATGCTCGCAATCGGTATAAGGAATTCCAGCGTTAAGAGACAACTCAATGAGAAGGGAATAAATGAAGCGGGGATCTTGATTCCCAAAATCCAATAACACACAACAATCATCGGACACTCACGCAAGAAGTTACTTCAACAATGGAACCCTTCCGATGTCGAACCCGGAAGTGTCGATAGCTAAGCTTACCGTGAACAACTAAATCGTTATTTCTGGTGCACCTGCTATGTTGCATCTCGACTAAGGCGCTACATTTGATGGTCACCTCCTGGGAGACGCATGCTATATGTTCCTTATTTACAAGAATCAGACGGCCCACAGTCCACCACACACTGACGCTCTTCAAATTTCGCATCCAGCTGAAGAAAGGGTCAACTTTTCGTAGGTGAAAACTTCCACTCTTCCAAAAAGCGGAAATCAACAGCGGTGCAGTGGTCGCGAGCTGCGGCATCACGAATGCTGGCCAAGCTTCTCACAGAACCGTTGACATACGCACAGTCGGTGACTTCGCGCCCACGACCGCCAAGGAGGACTGCCGGAACGATTCCACAGAACAGACCAAGTCCAGCCCCATAGTTCTACTAAACATTGGACTCTACTACTCAAGCTCTTCCCCACATTTTGCTTCCCTCTTTATCGCGAAATCAAATAAAGAGGTAACCTTTACTTTGAGTCTGTTCAATATATAACTGAAAATCGGAGGGCTAGTTCATGTTACTCAGCCACAAAGAATCTCGTTCTTAGTGATATCAGTGACAGTGAGCTGAATTTTTCCGGACACTCAGTTTACCGGGCTGACTTCACCCGACGAATAATGGGGTGCAATGTCGCCTGACAACTACAGTTATCGGCGAACTTCAGTCCTACGGTGAATGTGACGCTGTGTGAAGTTTTGGCCAAGACTCACCCAGTGGGGTTATCTATCACCCTTCTTCACGTCAGCGTCTCCGACGACGACGGTCTTCTCTTAGATCCAAAAAATTCTAGGACTACAACTTCTTACTCGCCTTCTTACTGTGAGAGAATTTAATCTACCCGAGATAAACTGGGCCCCAGTTTTTAATAAGAACTGCGAGAGTTTAGCATTGACATCTCTGTCGATACTGACGAGACAGGGAGCGTGAACATGGCAAGTCAACGCCCCAACACAGCACCGTTCTGGCAAGACTCCCTCACAGCTCGACCTATTCGTCACTAGTGAGAATCACCTGGTGGACAACCTGGTCGCCAAGCCGCCGCTTGCACACAGTGATCAAACGGTGCTCACCTTTGATTTATCTTTCGCTGGTTGCAACAACCAGCAAAATGTCTACGGCTGTAAATTTTAATCAAGTTTATTTTACCGGTATTAGAGGTTATCTAGGTTCACTTCTTTTTGCTTATGATTCCGTGGACTATCAGTGTCATGTGTTCCGCGGCGCAATTCAGAAATCAGGCGATTTATTCGCACCGTACAAGCCGTGCTTCTTTTTCTCATCGTCCATCCCTTTTGCGCATCTTGCGTCGTCCACTCAACGACCGTTCTCATTAATGCATGGAGCACGAGTCAACGAAAAGCTCAGAGGACTTGAGTGAGTTCCACATTGTTCAAAATGGGCGGCGCGGTGGATTCGTGAACGCACCAAACTCGTGCTGAAGAGTCCTTTTAGGACCTCTCGAGAACACAGGCTTCTGATTTAGTCAGGTGCAACGACTAGGGAGAATAAACTGTCGTCTCTTCAGTTAGGACGGCCCGACGGTGAGACTTATTCTGACTCTCCAGTCGCGGCCGAGTTATTCAGGGAGTTTTATTCGGTAGTCCACAAAGTCGCACCGCCGGAACGGCACCGTATTCTACCGCTACATAACTTTCGACAACCAACCGCCACCGCTTAATGTTCCGTTACACATTGAAGAAGTTAATTTATACAGTGCAATGGGTCCTGGCAAGTTCCACCCAAGAATTCTGAAAGAAGCAGCTGCTAGCCTGGCAAAACCCCTTTTATGAGCTTTTTGATCAGACACTTCTCACTGGCGTTATCCCTAGTGTGCGGATGGAGTCGACGATCACGCTCATCTTCAAAGTGGATAACTGGCACTCCCCGGCTAATTATGGGCTATTCAGCCTTAGCAGAAGTCCTTGCAAGATAGTGGAGTGTCGAGGAAAGTGCGCCATCCTCAAACACTTTTCACCCAACCGCCTCTTCTCCTCTGCCCGGCGTGACGTCCATCCCAACCGGCCGTGCATGACCACTATACTTATATCAATCAGCAGTCTGACGGAGGCCAACTAAAACAGTCCCATCTTAGCCATTTCTTCCTTTGACTTCAACAAGGCCTATTATCGTGTACAACATGCCCATTCAGACACAAATGTGAAGCTCATGGTATTCAAGAAGAGGCTGTTTGCTGTATTACTGTCTTTATTGGAGGCAAAACTTTCAGAGTTAACACCGGATCAGACATTTTGTCCGCCTCTCCAATATTTCAGGGGGTTCCTCACAACCTTGTAAACAGTGAATTAGTGTAACATCCCATGTTTTTGAGACTGAATCGGTGAAATGAGCGAACTATCTATTTCTCTGTTGCGTGCGTGAAAGTTCCATAAACTACAGTCGTTTCTTATTTGACCACGTAATTCTTGCAAGAAACTTCACGTTTGTGCTACTGCTAAATTATTCGTTCATGTATGGTTCGCAAATATCCACAGTGATCGCGCGTAACCAAGCGTGCTTCTCACATATGCGTTGGGAAATATATATTATTTATTTAATTAATTAATTATTTATTTAAATGTCCGTGCTCCGTCCTGTTTTGCTTCTCGTTTACATCGACCACGTATAGGCCAACATTTTCATCAGCGCTGTTTTATATGCCGATGACCTCAAAATCTAGAATGCCGCTGATTCCAGTGCACCACATGTTGATGTTGACGTGATTAGGCGTTGGTCGGATCACTGGAATCTCCCACTAACTGTTAATGATTGCACATACTTGTCACTCGTTGAAGATTCTGACAATACGTTCGTATTTCCTGGTACGCCAACACAGCAGATACCACAAAAATCGACCTGAAGACATATCTGGGCGTCTGAATGTCGTCTGACTTATTATTCGTATATCACCACAGAACGGCGGCGAAAAAGGAATTTGCCGCTTTTAGAATGATTAGACCCACTTATATCCACGTGGACAGGAGAACGTTTTAAACGCTCCACCAGATTCATATGAGACCGCTCCTTTAGCGTGCTAATTAGGCTGCGTATCCTGACATGAAGGAAGACATGCTGACCATTGAGTGTGTTCAGCACGGTGCTGCCAAACTAAACACGGGCTCAAAAACTGTCACGTACGAGTCTCCAGTTGGAAGTTTAGGTTTTCAACCACTCGAATTTTGATGACTTCGCGGTGCTTCACCTTTAGCGTACTTCCTTAAGGCGGACCTCGTTGAACAGTTTTTATCGTAGCGGATGATGACGGCCGGTAAGGATATAACCGGAAGCTTTTCGAGCTTCGTCCTCAGACCTCTCTATGTGGCCTTTCTTTTCCTAGAGGATTATCAAACACCGGAACAACCCATCTTCCGCAGCCGTTAGAAGCGCCTTTGGAGACCGCCTAAAAGCATTGTTTGATTCTCACTCACTTAAAACATGTCCCTGCGAACAATCTTATCCTGGTCGTTGTATCTATTGTAGTCACCAAAAGTGGTGGAACCCCGTTTTTAGTGACTGACTTCAAGGTCAACAGATCTTTGCTTGGCACCGAACAGGAAAAACAGACCGAATCCGAGTACCTTGTACCTCTACCTCGATCCTGTGTATCAATCGCTGACTCGCTGATTCGCCTCTGTATCTACAAGTACGCTTGATGTGATAGTTCGTTCGCGTCTATTCTCTCATTCTGAACTATGTGAAGACTGTCTGTTATAGTTGTTCTGTGCGAAAACTAACAATCATCGTTATCGCTACAGCCGTCTCCGTTTATCCGCCAACCTGCTTTTGTCTAGTGACCATTGGATTGTCTGTTACACCTATCAGAATGATATGTTTTGACCCATGGGTGTACTGTACAAACTTGTACCTCCCAGCCAGTTTCCAAGAAGGCTCGTTGCAGACCGTGATTTCGTAAATTATGGTGAGTGGAAAAATTGTTTCACCACATATTACGCTTTCTTACGCCCATACCTGGTACAGAAATCAGATTACCGAAATTGGCATTGTTGACTCATATGTGTTTGTCTTAACTGGCTGATAAATGAAAACGATCTCATCGTATGTTACTATCGATTTTCGGCACTGCTGCTGCTGCCGTAGTCGTTTTGTGTGACATTGGTTGTGCGTTAATATAGGGGCGCCAAATTAATACACATATATGTATATATATATACAAAAATGCACTCATTGTTGTCAGCAACTGAGGGTATAGCTTTATATTTAGGGCATGGATCACATCGCAGCTTTCAGGGAGATGTTTGATAAACGTAAACCCGATACCTCTTCGCAGTTCCAGGAGTACCTTAACTTGACTGTCGATTTCGACTGCTCCACTTACTACCTACTTCAGCGAGGTGCAAATTAAAACGTCGTTATGTTGCCTTTCTAGAAGGACACCGAAGAGCAAACAGCGCTTAGCTATGTTGAAGCCAGGCGCGTTCAGGCTTTTCGGCGAAGTCCACGGTTGATGCTAATAATACATCCCCCAGTTCTTGACGAATCTGTCCGTCAACCGGAATGTTGACTGGAGACCTGAGACGCCGAAAGTTACCCGGAATACTAGGAGTAGCAGCTGGTATTCCCCCGAACGTGACGGGGCTGAACCATAAAAGTCATCTACTTCCTATTATGAGCATTTCTCTCATCTACCTGGGGTAATTGTAAATAGCAGCGGCAAATCCAAAACGCCTAAACACGTCTCTGAACCAACAGTGAGACCCATACGGTACCTACCACAGAATAAGATTCTGGATTTGAAATAAATGTGCAAATCTAAAGTACTTCCTAAGCGCCACGAATCTGATTCTCAGAACCACGTTCTAAAAGAACGACGCCTAGCAGATGAAAATGCACAATTTGCACTCCGCTGCTTTCAATCCAACCTACAACTTTACCGGGGTTCACGACTTTCATCCAATACCCAATGGCTCCGCAGTAACTAATCCTCTTTCTAAAAGTATGAGTGTCACTAGGAACCAAACTCCTAATGTGTGTACCCTGGCAAGTACGTCGTCACCTGATCCTGTTAGCAATCAAAATATCCTTCAACCCAATCCTTTCTTACTGGACCCCGTGACGCTCCACTCACCGCCACCTGGCCCCCTCTCAATGTATCACTCCGCCATCCTACCATAATGGTTCTTTTCCAGCACTTTCTACTGTGGAGTCAAACATTTGCGACACCCAATTGAATAATAGAGGAAGGTTAGTACATTCCCTAGATATGGCTTTTCCATATGACACTTTGCAACCCACTCCCCCATATGTCATGAAGTCCTTTGGCAGTTCCGTTGTTGTCTCTGACAAAAAGACTTCCATTAATTTATTACTCGTGAACGTATGATCACTGGTAAGTATGGTGCGTATTTTTAAATTCCTTGTCTTTCTATCTAACCCCAATATCATTCTCGTGACTGAGACGTGATGTTTCCCTGATACTCCTGACAGTCAGATGAGCATCATGGGCTATCATATGTTTCTTGGGGATCGTCTTACAGGACGAGGTGGTGAATGCATTGTTCACCTAGAAGGACCATTTTCCGCGGATGCACTTGATGAGTCCATTCTTCACAAAATCGAGGACAGGTTGTGACTACTGGTCTGTGTTGGTTTTCACGAGCTACTTATAGAACACATCCACGGACCGCTTGATGCTACCGACAATGATTCGACTGACTTCGTGAACAAAATGGGCCATATACCAATTGTGCATTGCGAATACAGAACAATAGATGCTGACTTCAACACGCGTAATGTCTCCTGGACCCCATTCTCTACTCTAACAATAACAGGCCGAATTTCCTTCATGCATTCAAATGAATTGTTGGAACCCACATGTCCTAGTGCCCACCGAACAACGACTTATATTAGATCGTATATCTGTTTTATAGCAATTTACAGGTAGCGACCACAATGTCGTCACATGTCTATTTGATTTGGATATGGTTACCAAACCGGTAGTCCCAATTCATCGTCAGTCATATTCATTTATTGGAATGCCTCCCTCTTTCTACTAAAATTCCTAATTCGGATTACCTTCTTCCTCACATCTAATCCAAACAAGGCGGCCGGAGGGTTCATCAAACGTCTAACATTTTGTACTGATATCCTGGCCCCCATAAAGTCAAAATGCGTCCACTCGTATGCACAAGGAAAAATTCTTACAACATAAGAGACCGACAGACTTGAATTGCTCAAGTCGAGATGCGGAAAAACACCAGATTTCTCCCTGGTGATGCAACGGAGTGAAATGTTTGAATGCACAAAACGTCAGACAAAACTGTCATGTAGACGAAGAGAATCTCGCGCTCCATAGTGAGCAGAGCTGCATAAAACTAATGCAACCGAGATACCCTGCCGTAAAAGTTATCACCTTCAAAGACAAAACGGTTGTTGATAACACTTTTCAAATACATGAAATCTTCAACCCACACTTTGCTGCTTCGTTCGGCGTAGAAAACACCTAATTACCTGCAAATATTACGTCAAAAGCAGACAAAGTTTTGAGTGATGTTCTGATTGACGTTCAAAGTATTCGTTCATGGCTAGCCACCATTAAGCCATCAGTACATCCTGGACCAGATGATATCTCACCAATGGTCGTCAAACAAGGAGGTGAGGATATACCCATCCTCTCACTCAGTTTGTTCGACCTATCAGTTTTATCCAGCACCTGCCCCCTTCAATGGAAAAAGTCAATCATTGTGCGTCATCACAAGAGTGGTTCAAAGCAGGACGTTGATGAATATTGTCCCACTACTCACACGTCAATCTGCTCGAGAATGTTTGAAAGGATAATAGAGGTGTACATAGTCAAGTTTTTAAGGTAGCAAAACCTTACAATCCTTCCAAAGCACGGCTTCCTTAGTAAGCGCTCTTGTATGACATATCGGCTGGGATTCTTAAACTATATATCGATGTCCGTTGACGCAAGAAATGAAGGCAATTATCATACTCTTGGACATGCAGAAGGCTTCTGATCGTGAGCCGCGTAAGCGCCTCTTGATCAAAATAGCATCTTCTGGCACGCACGAACCCTTGAATAGCCGGCTTTCATCCTATCTTAAAAGCCGCACCCAAACAGTCAAAATAATAGAGCGCTGCTCAACACCAAAACCATTGAGTAGTAGGGTGATTCAAGAAAGCGTTACGGTACCGCTGTTCTTCCCAATTTATACGGATGACGCACGCGATATTACTAGACATGGCGAGCCCTTTCTGCTTGCTGACGATGTCAAGGGTCTTTACACTTTCCGCCAGCCCAGTGACATCGGTTTCTATTCACGAAATAGATGACAGAATCTAACGTCATTGACCTTCTGAGCGAAGAACTAGAATACAAGCACCTACGGCTGTAAGTTACTCAATGGTTCTGTCTTACTGGATGGTTATACTGTCGATACCACAAGTTCCGTCAGAGATCCAAGAATACGGCATTCAGACTCCTTCAACTTCCCCAAACAAGTATGCTTTCAGGTAGCAAAAACTGAAAGACCAACAGGCTGTATCAAAAAAGCGTTCAGTCTGCCGTCTGAGAGACTGGCGTTTTATAAAATGTGCGCCCGGCCTCAACTCGAGTATTGCGCTTTTTTACTACCATCTACGCTTGCGTAAGAAAGCCCTCAACGATCACTCATCAGATGCTTACCAGAATATTCTCCTTCGTTCACCTACAGGCAACGCTGGCAAAAACTTGGTATTGATCCACTTTGGTTGCGCAGACCAAATCTCAACTTGACACTTCTCTATAAACTCCCATTCGGACGCCATCACCACAGTGTTAACCGTCCACCCACAACACAGCTTACCATATGATGTGATAACTAAGGGCTCCATCTCGCCAACCTTCCTATCTCGGAAAGAGGCACGCGCAAACTTCTTCATTTTACAATATTATTATATATGAAACAGACTTTCGGATGAGAGCACAGCCAGTAACAACATCCAGCATTCGAAAAGAGGTTTGGACAGCTGTTTTACGCTATCAAACACTGCCGATCTTCAACCGCTGTGGGTACTCTGACGATCTTATTGAATGTGGTTCGGCACACACTTAGCTGTCGGCTGCTTATAACGTAGATATCCTTCCCCGCCGTCTATTTTCCCTCAAAAATAATTTGCTCGAAACAGTTCGCTGTACCATTTACTCACACCCCCATCTAGCATTTGGACTACTATATGCTCGCGAAACCGCTGGAAGCTCAATATTGCTTTATTCACATTGTGGTGGATAATCAGGCCGGAGGTGTGGGAAATCCAACACTCGGCGAAATACCTCGGCGTGGGGGAGGCACGTCCAACACCCGACAACGAACGGGGCGGGGACGGCGGGGGTGACTGGATGAGTCATCAGACCAACGGGCGATACATGGTGGGCAAAAGAGAATGGACGACAGAATCGGAGGCGCGATTATTCCAACACTCGCAGGAATATCGCGACGTGGTCGTAGACTACGATCAGAGACCAGCGTAGATAGATGGAGAAAAACGAGAGCGACCGGACCAGCCATTGCTCAACAAAATCGGACCAACGGGCGACGAATGGCAGGCAGAAAACCCCCGGATAGACGGCGCCGATCACAAACATAATCCGGGCAGAAGTGCACTCGATGCGTGAGAGGAAACCTGGGGTTGTTGTGGTCCGGAATGGTGACATACAAACGCGAGAACGCGCGTGGCATGATAACTAGCATATTTGACAATAAATATTGTGCTTTATTGAACACCTTTTCGCCACAATGTGTGTTTATTCACGTGTACCCCTTACTCAGACTACTGGAAAATATGAGCTTGGCGCTTATCACTAAATCTGCGAGAGTGAGCTATACGTAGAACGTATACATTTCATGGGACTCTCCCAGTCATCGACCCAATATTCTAATCACCTGAAAATCCTTAGTAAATCGCGAAATACCTCAACAACCAGTTGACAGAGTTGTGTATTTCATTAACCAGAGCAGAAGCATTATTATGTTTGCCAGAAAATGTCGTATGCACATCATTTGCCATAGTGAATGTGACCACCCTACACATTATCATTTAACGTGTGAATATAGCATTCCTTTTCTTAATCCCGTGAGCACCGATTGCGTGATGAAATTTTCTGCCACAGACGGATACATATAACCTCGTCTCGGCCGAAAAATTTGTGAGATTCTCCACATTTTGGCGGTTTCTAGCACTTGACGAAGTCCTGTGTTAAAGTCCATCCACTCGTCCGTCGAATTTTGGAATTTCCCGTCCTTCCTCGTCAAAGCCGGTTTATGTTAATATTTTGGCGACGCTGGTCATATTATGTAATGGTGAAGCACTCTGAAGATGCACTTGGAAGTTCTCCCTAGAATGACCGTGAGCAATTTGAAAAATCGATCCACACAAACCGTGTAAATGGTGAATAGACGTAACGTCTCATTTTTGAATTGAATCTTTGAAGCAAGCAAACGACCTATTTTCCTGCTGCGTGCGTAAGAGTTCCGTGAATCACAATCATTTTCTTCCAGACCACGTTATTTTGGTGACAGGTTTTACGTTCAAAGTATTGCTCAAGTATTTGTTGTTTCGTATCGCCTGTAATTATATGTGATGATGACGCATACCCTCTGCGTGCTCCTCACACATGCGCTGAGAAATACACATTATTGTTATTATTTTTATCATTAAATTCCGTGGAATGGACCATAAGTCGAAAACAGTTTTGAAGTAAAATAAGTTAAAGTGGCATGCTTCCCCGAAAATCGTCCAGACTCACCACTGCTTTACGAAGTATGGAAAGCGTAAGAGCATACGTTGAGGTGTGTGACGTTTCCGGTGGATTAATTCTTGTTAAATCTAACTAGTCGGCCCTCAGGACACACGTTGCAAATCGCGATTTTATGTGGTCGGAAGAAAAGCCCATCTAGTTGCGAGCTCTTTTGAGTTACAGCGCATGCACCCTCTTAATCGTCCAACATGTAGTTCTCATTCTACAAGTCGCAGATCCACTACCAACGAAGCGAACGGCTCCAGGAGCCTGTTCGAGTGAAATACATCAACTACTGATATTGATTAGTGTGTGGAGGATGCTTATGAAAGATTTATCGTTACTGCCGACGATGGAAGCATTCGACGTAAGTTGAAGCCTGCAGTGTCGAGTGATTTTGTTTTGTGAGAGTTGTAAAAGAACATTGAAGAGCCTTGAAGAAGTGCTGTCGGCGATTAATGCGGTAGCTGTCATGTGTACTATAAAAGATGGATGCAACAAATACGCGCACTCGTTTTGCCCTCCGCACGCGAATTAAACTAGTCCGACATTCTCCGCATGTTGTGAATGTGGATGCCACCCATGAAATTAACAGGCACATGTATGCCATTAATCACTTCGTTATACTTCAGAGCTGAGAGGTATATCAATTTCTAATCATAGATGACATGGGACACTGCCGGTCTGTGAATTACGGGTACGTTCTTTAGTGAGAAGTAGGCTTCACTACGCGTGCTGTTTAGATTTTTTCTAGAAACAATGATAATAATATATAATTCTCGACGCATATGTGAGAAGTACGCTTGTTTATGCGCGATCACTGTAGATATTTACAAACCATACAAAAACGAATAATTAAACAGTAGCACAAACGCGAAGTTTGTTGCAAGAATTACGTGGCCAAAGAGAAAATGACTGTAGTTTACGGAACTTTGTAGCATGCAACAGAGGTAGAGATAGTTCGCTCATTTCACAGATATAGTCAAAAATGGGATTTTACACTAATTCACTGTTTACAAGGTTGTGGGATAGGCGATTTTTTAAATATTTCAAGGTCACTTCGAGAGGATGTCCAACCGCACCTTTGGAATTTTTTGCCGTTAGGGAATAAAATTGGCGTCCGGAACTTGTCAAACTAGATCGACTTCGGCGAGGCGTGGTGGAAAATTCCAAAATCAAGCGAACGAATGGGCAGATTCCAAAGCAGCATTTCGTCGATTGCTCGAAAACGTCACAAAGTTGAACATCTCGTGAACCGTTCAGCTTAGACGGAGTTCCGTGCGTCCATCCGTCGCAGAGAAATTTCCTCGCTCAATGGGATCCGGGAGGGAGAATGTAATTCCATACGTTAGATGAGAAAATGTGGGGTTATAACATTTACTATGACAGGCAATATGTATGGGGAATTTTTGACAAAGAACTCGTTCGATATTATTATTTTTGGTATGATTACTGGAATATATAACCCTATCAACTGTTTGTTGTGGTGTTCCACTATGCACTCGAGATTTATTCTAGTAAACGGAGAATTGAGTCGACGGTTTGGAGGGCCGCATGAAATGTGCGTGACAACTAAAGCTCACATGACATCGTTCTGTTGGACTTATTATTAAGCGCCGTGTGCACATTTCATGGCAATTTGGGCATTGCATATACATGAGTAAACACGTCATTAAAATAATGTTGGGTGTCGAAGGGTTTGGTGAGCGCGCAGTAGGTCAAGTGCTAAATGATCTTGTGAGTAAACCATATACCAAACCGTTTCAAACGGGCTGTTCTCGACAGGCGTTAGACAGCAGATTGGTTGTCTACGTATTACGCATCTGACGGCTAAATGTTTTTCGGACCACACTCAAAAAGGTCGTCAGGTGATACAAAGAGTTTGAAGATGGACATCGTGNGGTAATCTGAACGCCTGTTTGATGCAGCCTATTGTTCTTTTAGTTCTTACTACCTGGAAGCTACTTGTTCAGAGAAATTGAAGGAGTTTGAGTACCGTATCCCAAGATCTCTGACCGAAGTAGCTGTGTCAATATTACGACCATCTAGTGAGATGGAGCCATGGGGTAATTTGAAACCATAAGTGAGGATGTTCGATGTGTATGCTGGGAACGACATCAGCCATGTTCTGCACCACAACTGCAAGGACGCTCGGTCCTGTGGTATATTTTGTAGACAGAAATTGATACTACTTCCCTGGCGGAATGTGTAAACGATTTTGATATCATCAGCAAACAGAAAGGGCTTGCCATGTATAATAACGTCGCACAGATCTTTGGCCTATGGCGGTAGGGACGTCTTTGATGGACAAAATGGCTGTGCAAATGAGAGCAGCCAGTGTGCTGTCCGGTTGCGACATCATGTTGTGTCATTTCCATGTATGTGACGCCGTTCGCGTGTGTAGGTGGATAGAATTGGTTTGTCGTGTTCGTTAACAGCCGAATTCTTTTCACGGCCAGTGTTTCTTCAACCGGATGGCTACAACAGACAACAAGTAACAGTACGTTGCATCGCACGACGTTCCCACTGCCACATCTACAAGCACTAAGTGACCTAGATTGGCAAATTGGCCTCAAACATGATCACCATGTGGGCACTGTAGTGAACGTTACAGCTTGACAGCCATCGTCGTGAAGCCGATAAGTTGATTTTCCACCTCGAATGCATTCAAATGGCCAGCATAATTGTGTCCGTTCTATGGCAGCCAGCTTCAACCTCAGTTACTTGGTAGGTGCACGTTTCAAATTTGTCAGTCCTCTCTACTCCAGCTATTGTTTGTACTCATCCACTGATTATGAAATGGTGGTCCTGTACAGTGCCCACAATGAATTTAGACTTAGATCCGCCCGAGTAAAATGTGCCGCTGCATACGGGCCCTGGAAAACGCTGATCAATATCAACTGAGGTGATCCTCCCCTGGATAAAATTGAACAGAGTGCGTTCCTTCACAGATGCATACACAGTTAACTTGCAAATATCACATCTGATGAACGAGGTGAAAAAGACTTCGTATGATGAGCGGTCTAGTCATACGGGAAAAACACAAACCCGTGAGAAGCAACGCCTATATTCTGCGCCGGAGAAAAAAGATGTAGTATGTACTTTTCTACGGATTTCAAATAGATAATTACTATCTCATTCTATGTCTTCGTTTACAGTGACTTCTTCGTTGACGCATAGGCACTGTTTAGCTTCACGCGTAGGTAGGACAAATGGATGAAGCAGTTATAAGTGTTCAAGTGTACGGCACCGTTTGACGGCTAACAATCCGGCTAGATGAAAAAGCTTGCAACCACAGCAAAATACCGCTGACCCGCTCAGTTTTGGCACCTTATACTACGTTGTATTTTGTACATTACCATACCTTACTTCTGCAGCTTTATGAAAAACTCACTTCTCATGATCAAACAACGGTCATACCCTTGGAATGAAAATTAACTTCTCCTGCTTAATTAGACTCAAATCTTTAAAAAAGGACATGTTTCCACTTCCACAACATTGAATCACATTATATGCACACCGTCCTTTTGATTTAACGTAGTTTCACGACTGTTGAATTTTTCATTAATTGTTCGTAATGTGCAACGGGGTAGAGGCACTGAGGAACAGCCTTCCTCTGTAGGACGGGGGCACAACGAGAATCTGGAATAGTAACAGACACCGGCAAGAATGAGCCAGAGGCCCAGTAAGTCCCGCACACAACTCATACAGTCGAAAGCTCAAATGGCCTCAATCACACGACACCGAGATGCGTTACATTTGTAGTGACCTAATCAGTCAGATGATAAGGAACAACCAAAATATGGTAACACTGGAATAAGCTGTAACGGTAACAGGCGTGTGCAAACGGTAGGATTATAAGAGAAAGAGGTGTCCAGAAGTTGAGAATGACTCACTGACAAATCAAAATCCGTGGAATTGGGTAGGCTATCTTCCGAAAGGAAAACAACCCTAAGGGGTAGGTCCGGACGATGCCTGATAGGTAATTCTACACACGACGTAGATTGACGAACGTCCGGCGTCGATAGACCAACAAACACGCGGAGGTAGAAAAAATTCTCGCCGCGCGATTACTTCAACAGCCCAAATATCCACACAGACGCAGAAGACAGAGACGATGCGGGGTGACTCCCGTTTTTATTGATCGGGAAGACCAAATTTTAAAAATTGACAGTGCTTTCAAACAAGTGTACAGGTTAAGTTAATGGAACGGCATGTGCAAAGACCTGCAAGAGTCGCAAAGTATAATTATGATCTGTAGACACTACACATGTTTTGTGAATGAACTTGCGGGTATTTTTTGTTTACTCCTTCGGAATATCAAAACAAAAGTTCCCATTACCAGAGTTTGGCAATTTCCTAAAATGAGACACGCCACAAAATTAAAACAACATCGGTGATTTCAAGACAATTATTGTCCTAACGAATTTGTAGATAATTTCGGTCTACCGACAGGGTTGACCGCTGTTTTTTGCTTGACATTTTCTTGTTTACCAGGAGGTGCTTAATTTATCCTCTCTCCCACGAGGTTCTCTCAGTCCTTCGTTCTGAGTGTACAAACCAAACGCGTTGAAACTAAGATTTGGTCACTAGTACTAATACACAAGCCGCTAATGTTTTCCGAACTGTGAATGCTGCCACATTCTCATATCTGTTTCCAGTTTCGTAACTGAGATGTATTCTTTGTTCCTCCATAAAAATTTTGTGAATAAAGGTTTGTAACGAGTTGTAGGGGATTTCGGTTTTGTGTATAAATTGTACGTCAGTCGCAGTTGATCGCTAGCTTTCGAATCCTCGTAGACCTTCCAGTCACTCCCCATCGGAAAGAAGCACTAGAATCGAGTTTCACTTTTAGAGCTAATCACTAGTGCATATCCCTATTACTTATCAGCAAATAGAAAATCTCTCGGCAGTTTGATGATATATGCGATTTAAACATTGGGAAATGTCCTAATCGAGATGTCACCGGTTAGGATTAATAAGACATTTATTGTGCCTCCTCTCAAAGCGACCCAGCAACCTGAGCATTACTTACCGGTGAATGTGGCTGAGTATGGACGCGCATACAAAATGTGATGAGAACGAAACGAGGTATCCAATGGATACGATCCGTAGTGTTGCTCCTAAGAGATTTTGGCTGAAATAGACGGTTGGTTCCGTTGATCTTCAACTATCTCAAAACCTGTACTCGAGCAAAACAGAAGGCAAAGAAAGCACATGGCCCACGACCTCGAAGGTAGATTTTGTATTATTAACTATAGTAAATAATACAAAATCTACCCGATATATCGGGTCAGTCGACTAACTTGGCTTAAACATGAAGTATACACGTGAGTTGGAGAAAGGTGAAAACGGTGGACAATAAAAATTATAAATTACAAAATGCTGTGCAAAACGCTGCAGCGTTCACATATGATGATTCAGTCGTCCCAAATGTGAGGCGTAGGATCAGTTGGCTTAAGCCAAATGAAGGCGACCGGTTAACACTAATGCAATAAGTAAACAAGAAGTGTATTATCGACTCGTGAAGTCGATGTTCGGGCGATCAAGTAATAAGATGAAAAGGCGGCGTAGCGGGACGATAGATGGACACACAGCGTTAGTCGTACGTTGGAGAGTGTAGAATACATGTCGGTTTCGCTACTCGTTCAACAAACGTTTAAGCACATGAAAAAGTTCGAAACGAAAATGTACAAATGGCAACCGGTACTCTAACTTAGTCATCAGTAAACGAATAGGGTCGCTACAGAGGTCAGTGACGCAGCGGTGTGCACGGTTGTCCCACAAAAGACTGGTCGAAGCTCTAGTCCGAGCTATGACAATGGTGGGTACTGCTGACGAGCTCCATTAAGGGTAAAACTCGTTTCTAGTTTTCATTTTTGAGAGGGGCTGGTTGTAGTGTCTACGGGAATGCAACAGCTGCACTCATTTTCGAGTGGTGTTCAGCTCTTGTGTAAATAACGATTCGAATATTTTCAGTTTACTTCGTCGCCTCCGGCTCAGGTAAGTAAAGCACGAGGCATTGGAGAAATCCAAACGCACGGGTGGAAGGTGGCTTCTATCATACGGACACCAAGAGGACAGTATGGAGAAGGCCTCAAACTAAAGGCCTGTAGGTCTTACATCAGCTAGAGAGGATTTTAAGAGACAGGATAGGGCAACCCGTCACGAATTGTGCGCTGCTGATGGTTCTGCAGCATGCCTTCGTAGGCAGTTGATCTTGCATTTCTGATTCACTAGCTTTCTTGGATAAGATCGTTCTACGGCTGGACAAGTGAGACTGTGCTAAGATCTGTTACTTGAACTTCAGAACGCCCTTCGATTCAGCAAATCATAGACTTTCGTTGCTGAAATTGGAGGCGTTGAACTCATCTCCAGAAATGTTTGATGTCAGTAAAAGCGTTCCTGCGAGTTTCCGTGTATGCGGAGGGCTCCGAGTTGTACACTACACATGCCGCTAGTGGTGTTTCACAATGGTAACTTTTGGGCCCCTTCTGTCCCGCGCATGCATAGATGATTCAGAAAGAGGTTCAACAGTTCCTGCTATATGTTCGCAGATGATGTGGAAACAGTTGGACGCCCAAACGAGCCTTTTGTGGAGCGAGTCCTTGAGGAAATTCACCAGCGGACTGTTGGTTGGGAATGTGGCGAAATGTAGGCAACTTACAGAGGCCGAGACAGGGGACCCACTCAGGTGAACAGGAGGGTCAGGAAAACGTGTATTTATTCAGGGAGCTATTGAGGTGAGGCACCCGATAATTCAGGTTACCGGGGAATTTGAAGTGTCCATTCCATGTGTTTGCGGCCCGGAAGGTAAATCGGGTGCTCTGTCGACTGAATACAGTACCATCGAGAAAACCGACTGTCCTCTGGTCACTGTATAAGGCTCACACGAGATCATCCTAACTATTGGATGCAGGCCTGATATTCTTATTCTACTGAACCAAAGTAATAGTGACGAGAGTGGAAATAGGTTTTTAGGCTTCCGTATCTCCAGGCTTGGGATAAAAAAGCCGTAATGGTAACTGAAACATGAAAAACAGATACACCATATGAACTAAGGCAAGGTGTAATTATTAGAGCAAACCTTGGAAACAGAGATGGAACCAGCAGAAATGAAAATCAGGAAGAATATTCCACACATCACAAACTCTCAGTAAGAAGCTGTGACGACACTCCAACCCGGTTTTTGGACCCATATTTTGAGAGTGTGGCTTCAGCGGACTACTACGAGTCGCGTTGCGCACGGAACTACGTGGGTAGCCTACAGATATGAGCACTGGAAATGCGAGGATAAGGTCACCTCCAAACCAGAGATCAGGGTTCCATCTTCCAGGCATCGACAGATGAAACAGTTGTACGGTAGCCTGGAGAAATGTTGGTCAAACTGACCGGAAATCCTCTTGGGTAACGCTAAGCTATTACTAACATTTTTTGGCATTCGCCACAACGTTAGTGAGCTCGATGTAGTATGACAAGTCAACATACCGAGATCGTTTTCAGCTAGGATCGCTTGCATGGGCTCGCCATCTAGATAATCGATGGCATTTGTCGAGTGGCCGGTGTGCATAATCTTTTACTTTCAGCACTAAAATCAAGCTTGTTTACATAGATCCGTTCATAGAGTCTGTTGAGGTCATTCTTTAGGATGGCTGTCTTCAGCGGTGCTCATGATATGCACATTTTTGACATCGTCTGCAAACGGAAACAAAGGTGACGAGATCGAAATTGGGAGGCCATTTGCGAAACTGAGGAATATGAGAGAATCAAGAATACAACCTTTGGTAACACCGCTGTAGCTTGTTTGGCAATTAGAAAACAGGGTTTACGCGTACTGTACACCGCGGATTGACATGGTAAGACTAGCGGTCAAAGGCTAGTATCTTTCAATCTATATCAGTGCAGTTTGCCAGCCTTAACATCGTGATTCACGCAATCGGAAGTTTCGGCAAAATCTAATTATACAACATCTACCCAGATACCCTAGTCAACTGCAGTCATCTATTTGTCAGTGGCTAGCAGAAAATTCGTGATACTCGATCGTCCCTTGAGAAGGCCCTACTGATCATTGCAGAAGAAGTTACTGAAAGCAAGTTATGGACTGAGTCATACACGAGTGCTTCTAGTGTTTTAAAGACATTTGAGAGGAAGGCTATTGGGTGATAATCATTGAGGAGGTATCGTCTGCCATCTTTAAAAACAAGACTGATGTTCGCTAATTTTCAACCAGTGGGTACGGTTCCTTTTAAAGTTGACTGGGTGAACAGCAAGTTACTGAGCTCGGAAATCAACCCAGCTGCTTCGCGAAGTGCCCTTGAAAACACTCCATTCTGAGTAGAAAAACAGTCATTAGGATGCTGGAGCTTATACAGAAAAACGGAATAAGGCGCATCCATAGCGATTACGTCTACGAATTCGAATGGTAGAGGGAACCTGAGGGGGAAACGGCATGTGGGCAAAAATAGTGTTATAAAACTTCACCAAAACATTGTCAGATTCAGCATCAGAGTTTGTGCGTCTTATCGGACCGAAGAGTTGAGATATCCTTGCTTTAATCTTACAAGCTGTCGACAAAACCGAAATAGACTTTTTGGACCAACAACGAGGGGTTTAATAAACCGCTGGTGATACTAGTGGGACCTCCGGTGATTGGTAAGACTCGAGATACTATCCTCCGAGGCGTCCCGGACTGTGAGACGTGTTCCCATGAGCATGATAAGAATAATTGGAGAGATGTCTTGCCTGTGCCCTCGAACCGACTAACACTCAACTTCACCTTATCCACCGCATCCAGCGCCCAACTCCCACCTCTGACGAAACCCGCCCGAGGCTTTTATAGGTTCCTGTTATTTCGCAGAATATCACTCTTCATATTCTGGGGATAATTCTATCGTAGACGCCACCTTACTTCAAGCGGAATGCCGTTTCGTTTTGACCGTTCGAAAGAAAGAGCTCGCGAAATTGGATTTGGATAATCGAGTTTCATAATATCTTTAGAGGACCCGTTGCTTCAAAAAAATCGTCGCATCCGGCTCCCATGGACTCGACTTCAGTTTCTTTGTTAATTCTATGAAGGAACAATGTACTTTGTAATACGAAGCTGACACTCATTTGTTTCCTAGTATTCACTGTTAAGTGCATTCATACTAGCGCAGTCAGTCTGTAAGAATCTAACTCAGCTTCGTGAACGTTGCTTTCGTGCAAAGCCCCTTACAGCTGCTGCCACTGAATCCCAGTTCACTAATCCTTAAGTTGCTTCTTAGCTCCACAATGACATTTTTAATCGCGAATAGACCGGAAGGCAACGGCTGTCTATATTCATCTTCCGATGCAAGCATTCCAGAATGATAACCCTGTACACACTCACGTTTGAAGCATTCTGGTGTTCAGTTCACTCGACTAATTCGGACCGTTGGTTAGCAGGAACTATCTACTGTCCCTCGTCCTCCAATCTTCTGGAGGTGAATTACTTTTGGGTAGTGGCTTTTCGATATCCTATGAAAGGCGAACGTAATCTTCTGAAGATAAACTTTCCAGCCTTCGTACATATGGTCTGTGGATTCCATGACAGCGCACTTCTTCAATGCTGTTGAAGCGCCGGGCTTTATCGAATACGTCAAACTTCACGCGTTGGTAGAACAACCACAAGCCTTCATGTTTGGATTGTATTTTAATCAACGAGGATCTAATAGTGGATAATCTTGAAGTAACCGCACCGTTGATCTTAGGCGACCACGCGGTCGTTTTATTTGACTTAGTCTACAAAATCACTATCAACGGCATGATCGTCAAGAACAGTAGAAACTTTCGTAGGATGATGATTAATCTGCTACGCTCCCATCTGGTTTCATAAACGGGGAGTAGCTGCACTTTCATTCGCTTTGTTGATGGACCGTATACAAAAGTCACTGCCACTCCCTCCACAACCGTTAATGACTCTACACCATTGGCGACCCGAAATGCAGCAAACCACCGTATCACTTGCGTTGTATCTTGAAATTAATCTTGAAGAAACGACGCGCATAGATGAGGTATCGGTTATGTGGAACAGAATAAGATCGAAAGGAGTATACACTCATTCTTAGCCGTCGTACATCATTCGTTCACGAAGATCGACTTCATTATCATCAACCAGACGCCTTATCGGTCCGAAAAGATTATTTCGGTTTGCATCGATAGCTTATATGACTGAAGCAAAGATGTCTCAACTCCTCGGCCCGACAGAGCACACAAACTCCGATGCGGAAGCTGCCGATTTTGTGGTAGAGTTTTATAACGGTATTTCTGCGCACACACTGTTCGTAAAGGTGCGTCCAAGGTGGTTATCCCTGGGAAGGTAGTCCACTGACACGTAGTCGCAGCTGATAAATGGTGTGAACAAATGAGCAAATCCAATGTGCTAGAGGTGGTAAGAAAACGTTGTTCAAATGAGAAGAGGAAGAAATAAAATAGACACGTTGAAGAAAGTTACACTTCTCCAAGGGATTGGAGGTTGTACGGGGGGCAAATACAGTTCATTCCTCCTTAACACACCCCAATGAATTCACGTCTCCTTTCCGCGTGTGCAGGTGGCAAACGCCTGTTGGAGTTATCCCACTGTCTGTTCGTTCAACAGCGTTCCTCATGAGACCGTCTTCGCCTTCCTTGACCTCTTCGACAATTTCTGTCAGCGAACGGTCCTTGGGTTTACTCATCTCAGTCAATAATACGAATTCGCCTTCCGGCGGGTTGTGCTCTGCCGCTCACCAACGCTGGAACGTCTACAATACGGGCGATTAGACCGTATCAATATTTTCCAGCACACATACGTACAATAAATGGCCTGTCGCCATCTTCAAGTAGAACGTTTCTCAACTAGGGCTTCTAGAATAGGAGCAAATGGATTGGTTTTATACTGGAGTAATTTGCTTGAAATAAGAACACATTGATTGTCAATGCCATCCGCGTGTTCAATTATGGTCCTCTCTTTGAGAAGTCTCAGTTGTTACCAGCGTTGTATAAATATTATATATTAATCCTACCGGACACGAACGCAAATAACTGCCAAGAACAACGGTGAACGAATAACGCGAATAAAGCCCCTTTCCGATTGGTCGCCCCAAACCGCGATCGACAAAAACCAATGAGAACACGAACAAAGCCGACTCCGGATAGCGATGTATTTAGCCACCAAACGCTTTGCGAATTTACATGAGAAACTGGTCTGTATTTATGGAAAATCGTTGGCCTTGCTGTGGCATGAGCGCGCGAAGAAATATTCTCAGTAACGGCTTACGTTATCCGATTTTTGACAGCAGAATCGAATTCTACGGGTCAGGGTTACCCTGCCCCTAACAATAAAGAACTTAATCGGAAACGAGCCGTTTTTATGGCACCATCTACAGAATACTTCTTTCTCGTGCACCCACGCAGTGGTCTGCTTTTAGTGCATTGGAGATCCAGTCACAGTCATGATTGGGAAGAGTCCTAGTGATCTTACCCGTATTATAGGCATGGAGTAGCACTTTAATGCTATTTTCTAATCCTCCAAAATTAGTATCATTGTCGCTGTGTAGCCGTTGTGGACAGACTCCCCTAGTAGCGAACCGACCAAAGGCACACGAAAGTGAATAGGTGTCAAATGAATATGCTAATGCATTATGAATTGGCCTGATGCTAAGGCGGACTAAAATACAGCCATATCGCTTTTCTGTCGCACGTTCTCGTTTGACAAACAACGGACCAAAATAGACAGCCCCGGTTACTACATAGAGATCCACATTCGTCCGGATATTGTCCATATGTATCGGAGCCGTGGCCTGTTGATGTGCTGGCGAAAACCACCTTCGGCACGGGTAACAGTTCCGTAAAAGGCTCTTTATGGCCGTGTTTGCGGACAATATCCAAAACTTCTCGCGCACGAGAGGAAGAACGTGATTCAGACCGAACTTATTACTATTCTCATAGAAATGTTTGATGGTCGAAATTGTCACAGGGTGTTTTGTTGGCAATGCTACAAGATGCTTATTCACAAAATGTAGGTTGGCATTTTGTTATCTCCCGTCAACAAGCAATAGACCGTTCAACATGAATGGGTTTAATTCTCTTAGAAGACCGGAAATGTTCAATAAGCATAAAAGAATTATGGTGTTTATTGTATGTGACGGGCTTCTTTTGGATGATGAAATCATCCTTACACACCAAATACCCTTTTGTCAGCGGGTGTTTTTGAACCAGCCGGATACTTCCACTTGTAGTATTCTGAAGTTAGCTGATAGAAAGACGACCTCTCCTGTATATTATTCTTAGTCTGGAGGTATCACCTTTACCTTAGAAGTCACCCAAAGGAGGTTTACAGCCTGATCTAAGGGCACCCTTCCTCAAACCTAGAAGTAAGGGTTTCGCCTCTTAAGGACAGTTGGTGACAATACAATTAATGACAATGGATTCAGTCAGTAAACCTGTCTTTTTCAAGATGTTGGCGGATTGACTTCCTTTTTGCCGAGGAACGTAGAACCATTTGACCATCGAGTGATTTCCTAATAATCTTCTGCAAAAGTGCGACGTGACACCATACCTACCGGACTGCGCCGTTTACCATTGTAACACCTTCATTCTGTCAGGAATGTGCTATGAATAGTCATCAGTCTGTTTGAAAAAAGGTCGGAAATTTTTTCTCAACGTTGTGAGTGTTGTGATGCACAACAATGAGATCGGTATGCTCAATTCGGATTGTACTTGGTTCGATAATTTCATTGCCAAGGCTAGTCGTAGTACACCGGCCATACGGAGGAGAACAACACGAGCTTTGACCATGATAATATAACACATGACGTGCTGGGGATTCGTCATGGGTAAATAGACTTGTTCCTTAGCTGACTTCGGAGGCATCACTGAAGAAATACAGTGGAATGCCTGAATGTATGTCAATTTCGTCGGGTCCAACGCGTCTCGGTACTGATGTTCAAGATGGGATAATGCACCTAGTCATCAATTCCACAATTCTAGCACGTCACCATCTACGATGTCATCTCAGTTCAGCGTAAGATCGTGTAAACGTTTTAGGAGATTGCGTGCGGTCAGTATTATGGAGGCCATAAAGCCGGGTAGATCAAAGATAGAAGAGACAAACGACAGAGAACTTCTTCCGGTGAATATCTTATGCATTGAGTTGGCCTGAAACTTATAGACATCCGTTTCAATATTCCATAACATACCGAATATCCTCTGAATTTCAGAGACTTACAAGTTGAGTTGTACTGTTGCCGCTCCACAGTCGCTTACGTGTGGCGCTGAAGAAAGCTGTTGGTCATTACTCATCCATTTTATCACCCTTAATCCTCCTCTACTCGAAATGTCTTAACCGTGTGGCGAATCTAAGCGCTTTCTTCACATCTGATACACTGTGTAAGCAGTAGTTAACGTGTAAACATCACTCTGCCCTCTGTACGACGTCCAAATCGAAGTGGTCACGAGTATCTTCTATGGTTTATCCTAGTGCAAAGTTGACGCAGTTCGGGGAAGATGAGACACCAAACAGGTGAGCACACGTAAAATTCCTGAGGGTACTCGTTCAGGTCATCTTCCGGTGACCACGGTCCTTTTTTGAAATTCGCACTTGGCAGAACCCAGCTTCAATGTCGAGCATGATCGTTAACTTTTCCAGCTTAAGTCTGAGCTGAACACCGACCAATGAATTCGTCAGGTCAGTTCCCAGGAGCAGTTGATCGTTTAGGAAATGCGATGCACATCACGCAGCATAGCCGAAGACGGTGTGTATTTTATTGGGCTTGGAGTGGTGGTGAAAAACTGTATGGTGCGGTAGATACCATCCATCTCGAGCGCTATCAGTAGCTGCAGCAAGTTCAGCACAACCTCCAATACAATCACAAAAGTCGGTAGAATACTTCGCCAACAATTCCGGATCTCTTTAAAGTCGAGTGCGGAGTATTTGAAGACGCTGAAGTACAGCAAACTGATTACCAGACAAAAGCAATGGGTCTGTGTGCCAAGGAAGGCCGATTTCGTAGTGGTCACCTTCCCATGGTATGGGGCACCCCAACCTTGTCAGCGTCTTACGGTCCTTGGTGGACACATTTAACTTTATACCTGAGCTCAAATCTGGAAATTCTATGCTGTATAATTTCTCAATCTCTGCGCATATCGTGCAGGCGAAGAGGGTGAACACCAGACGTAAAGCCCCTTCGTGGACTTATCGGTTCTGTAGGCGTCTACTTTAGTATTTTGCGCATTGCATAGGGTTTACTTCATTCACTGAGCCTCTGTTCCATAATCCAACGAACTTCGTAGGAGCGACTCGACCCACTTCCGATAGTCTTTCAACTGACCAAATCCTTGTTAAATGGACTACAGACTTCTAATTGACTGCTTCCACACCAAGCTCCACTTCGGTTGAAACGAAGGTACTGCGCTGATTGAGAACGCTCAGTGTAAGTCGTTTTGACTGTCCATTTAAGCCGAATCGTCTTACCAGTGACTTCCGAGTAAGAGTGGTATCTAGTCCATCGTCTATGGTACATCCTGCATGTTGCAACACAACTGGTACTATTGCCAACGGCCGACAGGCGTTCCTGCGAAGGGGGACTGGAAGCAACACTCTTGAATGATGGTTAGTGATGACAGGTGAGGTGGAGACATGAGTGGGGATGAAACAAGCGATGATGACTCCCACCACATCCTTCAAATATACAGCCACACAACTGTCTGTAGTTGGTCTCTACACGCAGCATAATTTACGTTCTTGTTTTATATTTAACCTGTCATTACCAGTCCGTCGAAAACTCGGCGCAGTTGTGAGGGTAATACGAACCACCGTAAATAAAACGGCGAACAGGAAAGGTTGGTTGATTAGTGACAGACCGACTTTCACTTTGCGTCAAGTGTGTATCCCTTTTCTGGCCGATGTCGTTGGATCTCGCATTCCAACCTTTCTCACGAGCTTCAGACTTCATGTCTGACGCTATTTCGCCATACCTTGTATGGTACTTCCGCGCGTTCCACAGCAAACATCACTAAGAAAATAACTGACGGTTCTGACAATCATTGCAGCCACTTCAGCCTATTTAGATGAGAAGAAAGCCTTCTTACAACTGTTTTGATGATCGTACTAACATTTAGATCGGAGTGGTATTTTAACTGTGTGAGCGTGACATCACAAACGGGCATTTGCTGGGTCAGATAAATTAAGGCTGCCGAATCTCCAGGAGACACATGGTCCATTCAAAAGCCTATATGTGAGGGACCTGACCGCCGTGTAGTTTTGATGGAAACTTTTATGAAAAATATTTCTGGCCAGCACATGACGTTCGTCTGCTTCCAACGCAGGGTGGTGTTGAATGGTGACTTGGGCCAGACCGTCACAGCCGAATTCAGTAAGTTGGTCGTGCCCGATTGTCAATCGTCTTTATTTCGATCGCGACCCGAAATTCGTTTATAAATGACCAGTATGACTTCGTATTACCGTTTAATCTTTGAGTTCCTCGATCAGGTCAATCCAAATATCTTTCCACAACGCGGACCACTATTCCCGTTTCAGAATTACTCGTAAGTGTTGTTGGTCTAACCTGTTGGACTTTGCCAGAAATCAGTCCCCTCTCCATCCTTTTGCGCCTGTACGCATTGTAATTAGGTCTGTCTCATTATCTGTTGTTCGATGCGTTTCTACAGCTCCTGGACACGAAGCTTCACCACTTCCGGTTCCATCTCTTATTCCAAAAGGTTACTTTCTGCTGGTGAAGTTAAGGACTTAGTTCCATATCTTGAATGTTCTGATAAATCAAGTACATTGACGTCTGCTACGTTGAGACTTTCCGTCTTAGATAATTTTGTAGGCGACAGATTGATACGACAAATGTCCTACCAGAATTTATGCACTTGAAGTCTATTAAAGTTACAAGACTGTCTTAATAAGTACACGATGATTCTTTAATGAATACCATCAAACTAGTGAAATTACTACTGAGAATAAACAGGCGTTCAAAGTAGTCGATCCGAAGAAGATAGTTCACAGACACATATCGTCGGGTGACAAAGCAATGTGGTCAAGTGAACTAGTCAAGTATGCTGCAATTGGTAAGAAAACATTGGTCAGATTAAAAAATGGAAGAAACAGAATCGACACGTCGAAGAAAGTTACAACCTGTAATAATTGGCCTTCTAAGGAGGTATCGGTCGCCACGGTAGACTTCGAGCTTGACAAATTCCGACCAACACTGCTTCTCGGAGTTTTTAGTCAGGTGATGACGGAGACCCAATGACCTGTGTATTTCGTCTCTTCTATTCACCTTTTTACTTATCACGTTGTTCCACGTCCTTGTTTTTTTCGTTTCCTCTTCACTATCACCCGCGTACATTTTCCGCAAGATTGCTTTTCCCCATTTCCTCCTTAGCTCTCTTACCGTTCTCAGTCCCGGCCAGTTTGCAGTGTCATCCAAGGGCTTGTATGGGACCATGGCGTTTGTAACATTGGTTTTTGGTCTTATACACTAATCGGTGGTTGTGGCACGCTCTCTGAGGGCCTTCCAATCCCGTCTCTCTCCACCAGTATCTATCTCCCGGCACATTTTCGCTTTTCGCAGGTTCATAATAATGTTTCCACCGTCGTATTTAGAAATTGATTGTTAATGATCTTTCAGCCCCTACTAGAGTTTCTAATGCTAATCAAGCATTGTTATGCTATCCTCCCAAGGGTCGAGATTTTTTTGAAGTAGTATCTTTGTGGTAGTATCTTCCATCTTGACGCTCTAACTGATGAGTGGGAGGTTGAGGATAGCTTATCTTGCCTAAACTGTTTCCTTATTTATTCTCTCCGTGAACTTACAGCAAGTGTGTCCCAGTTGCGCAATGTGGTTAACAAACGAGCAGATGATTGAATTGAGAAAATTTGTTATCCACGAATTAGCCTCTACTCATCTGACAACAGTAGTGTGGCAGCTGAGAAGCGAAAACGGGAGATGTAACAGAACTCTCAGTTAATGACATTAATAGGTAGTCCGCTACGTTCTCTTCCCGGCTGTCTTCATTTGTTTGGAGAAAGTCTCACAGATAACGGTTTCGGAATAGATACGACGATCGCTGTTGAAGTCTACAATAGCCGCACACTATGCTGTGGAATTAAGTGTAACGAATTACGATGACGTTTATAGCGAGCTCCAAAGAAGGCGCCTTCAATGACAAATGTGGTAATAACGTCATGCTTCTCTAGTTCTCATGTATGAACCAGTTTATTTTTGTTTTCTAACAGTGACGTTTCATTTGCTCTGTCGTCACTTTCAGTACGACACTCAGGTAAGCATTCCGTAATTATGACATCTGGTCAGACCGTGTCGGTCTGTTATTTGTGTATCACAGGTTCGAGCTGATCCGAGGCATGTACTTCAGCAAAGGAATCAGAACTTGTGGGATCATTGCAGCATATATCATCAGAAGTATTCATCCGGAACTAGGTGATTCTTTTTTGTTGGGAGACAAATGTGAGCATATTGGGAATTGTACTCGAGTAATTTCGCCTCATAAGCTAAGGTGTCATGTTTTGAGGATTTTAAATGATGTCGTATATTGAGCGTCGCGAACTTCACCTTTTTAACACAACATGTGAAGTGTAACTTCCGAACAATACCTGGATGAAACAATGACCGATGTATCTCCTTCAGAGATGCGTTCGGGATCGAAAATACATAACGTTCGTGGGATAATGCATCAGTAGCGTGGCTCTCTTCTTTTGGGAGACACGTGACCCCAGCTATGGTACGGAAGTTCGAAGTGTCACCGTTAAATTTGACCATTCTCACTCTTCTCGTGGTTTTGAATGTCATGCATAAAAGCAGCGGATTTTCCACCATTAATCAGCCGAGAATGCAATCCCAATGAATAATACTTCTACCTCTCTAGTGATTTCCGCTATAGCGTAGTTTTCCTTATCGATAGAAGAACAGCGTCGTTCGGTCGGTGACAAGGTTATGGAGGAAAACGCTACTGGTCTTGCATTCTGCTCTAGAGTAACAGCAACAATAATATCAGAAGGACCAATCTCTAGGTGACTGGCGGTCGACAGTGCTAATCACGGCTTTCTCTAAATAAGTTTTTAGTGACTCATGCTAGACTGACGCTGTACGACAGAAAGAAAATTCGTTTTTCGACAAGCGGGTGAATTTTTTCAGAAGCATGAGAGATCCATGGAGATAGTGGGCGAATAAGCGCACAGTAGGTTATTGTAACTTGATCTCTCATGATGGTGGTAAATTACGGATCAGCTATAATCATACTGGGTCTGAATTGATCAACCAGTTCAAAATCTCTTTCCCCTATAACCTTATTTCTGGGATATCGGTGACACTTCTATTTGTTAAAGTTCAGCCCATACTTGTTAGCAACTTCGAAGGGCTTTATCATATTTGACTTTTAGTCTTACTACAGTTTATCACCGTTCGTTGTTTTCGTATCGTCCGCTCGTAGTTACCAATGTTTGGGCACGTCCAGGAGACGTCGATGGTTCAACATTGCAGTCTTACAAGAGTCTCATTTCTGGTCGAATAAACTTTCTATCGTATGTTGAATGACGTTATGATTTAGTTTCTGCCGGTTTGTAGCCTGGTTCTAAATCTCCAAGCGTATTGTTATTTTTGGCATGAGTTGCAAGCAAATTGTACATGGGAAATGGCGATTCCCCTTTATTAAAACTATTATGTGAGGCTTAAGAAAGGCATGGTTGTGGAGCGCTTCGATGTCGAGGTTAGACAGTACAGTAAGCTTCACGCAGTCGTAATCGTAATATTTGTAAGGTGTACTAACACAACGATGGCGTTGTGTACGACTGTTTAGACGAAGCCCGGGTTATTGCAATGTGCGACTTTTCAACTCCCTATCGTTATTTGGAGACGACGGGACTCAAAATGTAGCTGTCTGAACTTCCGTTGTCTATTAAACCCTGTAAGGGTATTTCGTTTACCGATATCTCCGTAACAGCACTAAAGAGACAGAATGGAGTCGCCGCGGCAGTCATATAATTAAGCCACACCTTAACAACTGACTGATGTTTTCGGATAATACCGTAAACCGGCACACATTTTGGTTGTGGTTTCTTTTACCATACCGTGTCTCCCGCAGAGCATTAAAACGTGGATGTCGAGAACATAATCACAGAAGTGGCATTTGCAACAGGCACTCGCTGATACATTTCCCCTGGGAGCCTGCGCAAGAAACTGAGACTCGGAGATTGCTTTGGGATTTGAATCTGAGGCCGAGGAGGAGAAGGAAGCTGTCTGAAGAGAACGGGGTTGTTGATAGACCATTCCCAGAGATCGAGTCGATCCGAAAGCAGATGACAGTTTTAGTGACCTATTCTACAGGAGCCGTTTACGCACCCTGCTGGGTTGAATCCCACTAAAGAACGCTACTCAGATTGCGTTATTTTGACTTTGTTCAGCAGTATCAGTTGAGTTGCATTGTTTGGCCAATGGCTCCCGTTTTCGAAGAAACTAGTCAATCTGTTCTACTTGCGCGTTACCGGAGAGTGAGGAGCAAGAGTTCCGTTTGAGAGTTTTGCCTGTGTTCTCTCAAGCATTGAAATGGCGTCTCGGAACGTTTTACAATCTGCAGTGTATTTGTAAGCTGACGCAAAAACGTAGTTGAGGGTGTCAAATTCACTGGGTTCATTAATTTCTATGGCAGTGCAAGGGCTAGTAGAGATGCATCAAAAACCCCACAGAATCAGAGCTGATGCGCTAGCTGGCACACAAAGACTTACTTGCCTAGATGTTTAGGCTTCTGAAGCTCTAATCGACTTCTATAACACTGTTCACAAAGCAGCAACTTGACTAATTAATAGCGCACGTTATTGGTGTACCTAATGGGGAAGCGTGTTCGACAATATTCTTAATGCCGTGCCAATAAAACAAGAAAATAGAACTAACTTCTACAGGATTGATATCATCTCCCGTTTACTCCCTGTTCTGAGAGCTGCACGATCGACCGCTCCGTTAAACTGTCGTTTACACAGTCAAATACCCACGGCATGGCACATGAGAGCTGAAAGTTAGCGAATATCACCCCTGTACTTGGAAGTGGGCGGCCAGACTTGTGTTTACTGATTAATTGCTTTTCTGTTATCTGGCGTGTCAAATAGCTCCTAGGTACCAATCTATAACTTGCTGCCCAGCTACCTGCCATCAACGTTACTATCACAACGAGACTGGACCTTGATGAGGTGTGACGGCTTGCGCATCTCGATGAACTATCGGGCTAAACTGGACGGTGGGGTTACCACATCGACTGTCACTCATGCCAGGCAGGCAGGTAGAGGTCTGACAAACCGCAATCTCCTGGTTCTCCAGGCTGGGGGTTAGAAAAAGTTGACATCTTTTTCCGGAAAAAGTGCCAGTTCTGGTACACTACCACTCACTTGCTGCTTTGTGGTACAGACTTTCGAGCCAAAGGCCTTGGTTGATAACCCCAGTCGTTCTCATGTCTAGGTCTGGACGCCATGCCAGTATCTCAGCCCAACTACAACCGTGAGCACTCAAAACAGCAGTAATTCCATACTGCATCGGCCGACTCGCAATATATCCCGGTTCGCCCCATCTGCTGCATATAGCAGGGTGGATAGGCGAAAACATGCTGCTGCTGACCCCTCTCCCACTGCTCTCAGGCCCTTCCCAACCCCCATTTCTGGTAATTACCCTGCAGGTATCATAACAGCTGTTGCTAATCACAGTGACACTGTCGGTAAGTCCCATTTTTTTGCCATTCATCGTCAGACCTTCCTCGTTCCTTGCTTATTTCTAGGATGCGAATTAAAATAGGTGCTTTCAAAGTTTGCACTCTAAAAAGGTAGGCCAACAGGCTGCTCTCGCACGAACGTTAGACTCGTTGAATGTCAATGTCTGCTGCATTTCGGAGACTAGAATTCAGGACAGTAGACAATGTATGGAACTAACAGCACCTGTATTGTCTACCCGATGCTGGTTGTACACTTCGGGTGATCCCATGACCGTCGTTACCGGTCAGTTTGAAGGAAGTGTAGTGCCCAACACGAAAGCTGCATTTGCACTGGTAGATTGGGTTCCTGTTAACAGTAGACTTTGTGCCGTCCGCTTGGCAGGTTATATTATAACCAACTCTAGGCGCAAAAGTTTCAGAAATATTTCCTTTGTGTCTGCTTACGCTTCAACTGACTGCAGTGAAGTCGGTGTTGGTGACGCCTTTAACTCGGGTCTGGCCGCTCTCCTTCAGTTGACACGTTTCTGATGTAGTCCTTCTCGCCGGAGGTATGAACACCCAGGTGGGCCGCCTTGGTGAAGTTGAATCTTGTTTAGGTAGCAAGTATGGGATAGTATGACGTCGCTCGGATAATGGCGCACGATTGCTGCAGCTGTGTGCTGAGAATAAGCCATTTCTAACCAACACTAGTTTTAGGCATCGTGCACGTCATTGCTATGCTTGGTGTCCACCTCTCTCGAATCAGGCCTGATCCCAGATAGACCACACAGCTGTTAGTTGTAAATGACGGAGTTTTATTCAAGACTATCGTTCTTTTTGGAGCACGTACTTGGATTCAGATCATGCGTTGGTACTTTTTCGTTTTGTTCTTACTTTTGCTGGGCAACGACTCCACCGAAAGCAACGACTAGCTGTTGAGAAACTGGCTCCCATCGGTAAGGCTAAGTACCAAATCAGCTTAGAAAGCCGCCTTAGTAGTTCTCACTCCGAAAATGTTAACAGCTGCTGGGCTTAAATCTCATAGGCCATTCATGAAGCAGGTACTGTAGCATGCGTCTGGAGGTACATGAGTTGAATAGACGTTGGATCCCGGAGAAATCCCTGGAGTTAGAAGCCAGACGGGAAATTCCTCTTGGCAGTTCATACAACAAGTCTAGGAGGGATATCCTTAGGAGGCTAAAACGTAGCCTAAAGGCTGATCGTGAGGCTTGGTTAGTAGAAAAAGTTAAGGAAATGATTACCGCTTTTGCTTCACGGAACATCGGCAGATTCTTCAAGCTTATCCATGCTACTGGTTATAGGTGTCCCCTTGATAGGGCAATTATAACTGACACAGTTGGCAAATTTTGTCTATCTGCACTAATAGCTACGTTGACACGTCGTCGACGTCTCGTGACCTTTTACTCTACATTCCGAACTCCAGAGTGATCTCGATAACCAGCCATGTTCGTTCATTGTGCACCCGTCACGGCTGGCAATCCCAGCTCCTCTGACACAGCTGTTGTCTGTACCATCCTGTCTCGCATTCCCCTCACACACGCACACATTATCCCACCCATGTTTTGAGACTGTCATCGGTCGCGAACACTGTCAAACCAAAAAGCCATCGGACCCTTTCACACGTGTTCACATAAGGGGAGGTTTGAAAGGGAAACACACGACATCATCGCGCCCGGACTGGTGGACACGAGCTAACCGATACACGGTCGCGCCAAGAGGATTTTGTCTCCGAGGCGTGTACAGCTTCACACAGCAACGGAATTGCAAGTCAAGGATTACTCACATCAACCCATCTCTCCATCACACCCCACAAGTCTCCACTTGTTCAACCAGTGATCCACAATAATCATTTCCATAGTGGTATCGGAATTTTGATAATTCCGAACACTGTTATCTAGCTTGGTATTCGTTTATATTTGGTACACTGCTATTTACTTGTCACGTCTGTATACGTACTTTCATTGGAGTCATTTTCTTTCGGTTATAAGTAACTTTCACGTTAATACTGGTTCCAGACTACCGTCTGCTAGTGAAGCTATCAGCAAGACAGATGGTACACTCATCTATAGTAAATCCAGAGGGTTAAAGCGATGGGTGGAACACTTTGAGTGTCAACTTAGGTGGCCTCCTGCGTGTCATCCACGAACTTGTAAGGTAGCACCGTTGTCGATAGATTCGGAATCACCCACTAAAACCGAGGTCCACAATTGCATTTCGGTTCTCAAACGCAATGGGGCTGCTGGTCCAGATGATCTCGTGTCGGTACCTTTTGAAGAAGGCGAGGGGGTGTTAATAGAAACCTTGACTCAGTTGTTTCAACTTGTGTAGACGATGGAGACCATCCCTCCATGCTGGGGTCACTCAATAATAGTTCGTATATTCGAGAAAGGTACCAGGAGCTCTTGCGAAAACCATCGGGAATTAGTTTGGCACCTGTAGTTACTAAGGTTCCAGCTTCCGTTATACTTCGTTGGCTCACTGCAGCTCGGGAGGCAAACATTAGGTAAGAGCAAGTAGGGTTTCGCTCTGAGAGGGGATGTATAGATCACATTCTTACTCTTCGTCAAATTCTAGAGCAGCGTCATGTGTACCGCCGGCCAACAATTGCTGTATTTCTTGACTATAAAGATGTGTTCGATTCGGCGGATAGATTGACACTTTTAGAGTCGCTTAAACGCAGGAGTATACCGAACAAGTATGTGAACGTACTATCGGCGTTTTATCCCCATTCTTCAGCTCAGGTTATGGCTTACGGCGAACTGTCTTAACACTAGGAGTTAAACAATAGGAGCGGCTTACGTCAGGGCTGTTCCTTTTCACCATTTTTGTTTAGTTTTCTGACAGACGAAATAATGGAGGACTGTTTACGGTACTCGCAAAATGTCTGTGTGGACCTCCTATCTGATGAAAGACTGACTAATCTTGATTATGCTGACGACAAGATGTTGCTGTTTGACAACTTCGAAGCAGCACAAACAACGCTAGACGCTATTTCGCTTTCTGCTAAATCCCTCGGAATGCGCTTTGTAGCCTCGAAATGCAAAGTGGTTCTGCAACACTGCTGGGGTTACGTAGATTTAATGCTGTGTAGTGAAGTCGTGGAGATTGTTGACCAGTTTACATACCTGGGGAGCTGTATCAGCGACGGCGGAAGTGTAGGGAATGAAACAGGAGCGCGTATCTCTAAGGCTAGGACGGTGTTCGCTAACCTAGGGCACTTATGGTGACAGAGACAACGGTGAGGGCTGTATTACTTTACGGTAGCGAAATTTGACCGCTCAGGGTAGAAGACGTGAACTGTCTTCAGGTATATGAACGCCGATGTCTGCGTTCAATCGCTCGTATCGGGTGGCACCAGCGTGTAAGTAACGAGGAAGTTAAAAGGCGGGTGTTTGGCACTGATTATCTCACGAGTTCTGTTCAATTCTTAAATTTGCACAGGCTTAGATGGTTAGGTCATGTATTCAAGATGCCAGCTAGTCGTCTGCCACGCCGAGCACTTTGTTGACGCTGCGGCCGACTGGCGCAAGGTGCGAGTTGGACAGATGGTGACCTGGCGTAGACAAATGAAGTCGTTCACTAAGGGGTTGGCCGCCGTAGGTCGGGTTCGTCTCTCGGGCCGGGATGCTCGCAACTCCCAGAGTCGGTGTTTGGAGACGTTGGGTGAGATGGTAGCTAATTGAGTTTAGTGGTGTGAATGTTTTCGTTGTTTGACCGAGTTTTCTGTGAAGTGAATGCATTTACTGATGCGAATCAGTGAAAGCCGCAGGGAAGCGACCTTGCTGATGACGCCACACTTTCACTCACAGCTCGGCTCTTTGTTCACTACGTGTAGGCACTTTGATTTCGAATGTTTGATTATAGACAGCTATTTTTAGTAGTTAGGTCTATTCCCATCCTCTTCTTTTTTTCCTCGTGGTTGTGTGACAGCTAAGCATCAATGTGAGCCACTGATGTGTTGCTGTCTATGACGATGATGATGATGATGATGGTGATCACGTTACCTCTCTTATGATCAGTATAGCGTTCTGAACTACCGCTGGTGCACCATAAACTTACTTTTGCTAGTGTCTCGGTGAACTTTTGCCGCTGGTAATGGTGTTCGTGTTATATATGTTGACTGCTTTTTCATTTGAAAAAAAGCCGCCGCCACAGTTCCAAGTTCAGCCTTCTCTCCCGTGTATACGCTCACTTGTCAGACCGCACATGCCTTGTTCCAGTAAGTTCTCTATTCGATTCGAAAATCAGAACGATCGAAGTTCTGCAGGGCTGTATTTCCGGATCACTGCCTTCCCCAACACTAGGACCCTTCTTCTCCAACGCTGCTCGCCGATGATACCAAAATCTGACGTCATCTGCGACAGCGATTACACAACCGTTCTTCGAGATGACGTTAACACCCTGTCCCACTGGTTCAGGTTAGTCAACTTCGAGCCCAATACCAGTTTATGAATCAAAATTCCGGTCCACAACACTTCACGGTTTTCGCTCACAGGTCGTGTGCACTTCTGCCCGGTTGGCGTGTGTGTGTGTATGACCGGCCTGGAGGAATACGGTTCGGGCGGGCGTCCGAGCGTTCAACGAGCAACTATTGCGTGGTCGCGAGCGGAAGCGTGCGGTACGCAAGGGAACCATCGGTGCCATAGGTCGCGGTGACGTGACTATATGGCGTTGTGATGTGTGCGGCCGCGAATGCGCTGGCCGTTTGGGGCTAGTAGGTCACCAACGTACTCATAGTACCCCGTCGGCGAAGAGGCGGCGAGTACGCTAGGCTCAGGTAGGTCANTCGGGTTTACACTGGATATGTGGTGTGTTGGTGGAACTGCAATTGGTGCAGCGCGAGCCAATTGCAGTGATGGATGAGCGCAGGCGTCCTTTGGCTTCGGTCACTGTGACAGGCTAATCCGAATCGGATGCCGCCAACCGTATGACCGACGCCTTCTCTCGGCCGGTTTTCCGCCTGTCGTTGGTCCGACGTCGTTGGCTCCTCCAGTCTCTCCTATTGTCCGCAGTTTATTTGCTGTGAGCTTTGACCGTATTCTACGACCGCGTTGAGATATTCCTCCTAGTGGTGGGATAATCCTGCCTCCGATCTGGTCATCCATTCCATTCTGCTTGCCATATCTCGTCCGTTTGTCCGATTCAGTTGAGCGATGGCTCATCCGATCGCCCAGGCTGTTCCCGATCTACTCGTTGTGGGCTTTTGGACGTACGTCCCGGGTGCGTCGAGGTGTTCCGACGACAGTTGGAATACTCGCACCTCAAGTGTGATAATCCACCACACTATTTCTGATTCTTGAAGTTGATAAGACTTAAGTTTGCATTTTTCTAAAAAGGAACGCAGCCATCGAAGTGCGGTATCTATATGGTGCACAAACTGGCCGCTATTTTAGTAACTAACGTCGATGAGCGTCCTGCTGTTTCGACGGCAAAATATCTACATATTGTTTTATACAAGCGAGTTTCCTTAATATTCGACAACTTGTCTGAACTCACTTAACAGAACTGGTTATGAACCTTTTTCATGGTATGGGCCATAAGAATTTCTACGCCTGCATCCGTTTTTGCATCTAATTCTGTTGTTCACAGGATTTCAGCATATTATCTAATGTTTACCACTGTTTACGTTTTAAGTAATGTCATTTCATGTGTACGGAAAATATGGCAGCCAGGAAGACGTTAAACCAGTACGGAGACAGTTGGTGAAGTTACTCATAAAAAGAACTGTTAATATCTAACACCTATAAAGTCAATTCACATTTATAAACGGCTCTATTTGTTTGCTCTGGAGCAGTCCTAACTTCTTATCACAGGTGGAGTAGGTTCAGTACAAACCAGCGCAATTCAGACGAAGAAGTCGTTGATGAAAATTAAAGGTTACAGGCCTTCCAACGATAACTTTTCAACTATCTATATCATGTTTTTCTAATAAGGTTTGTGAAGTATGGGCGAGTTATGGAATTTCCCTTCTCGCCAAACAATTATCCCTCAGAGAAGAGCATCTCAGCTATTCGCCGTGAATGGACCTTGTCTGGGTAGACTTCTGCGTTTTTTTATGCTTCTGAGAATTCTCAACTATGTTTATCGACCTCAGCTCACTGTCGCATACGATAATTCATTTGGAGAGTCATTATCTGAATCCGAACGGTCGGTAGGATGGACTTGAGCATCGATACAGCTTCTTACCAGTCTGAAAAGTCCATATACCTGTTTGAACACACCACGGGCAATACCGCATTGTCAACTTTGAAAGCTTGCTTTGATTTTTACCTCATTTCCTAATTCATACCCTGGTGTGTGCTATTTTTGCACCCATGTATTCCCGTTTAATGGTCTGCGCTCTGGTCATCACGTATGTTCACTCGCATGCAGTTACGCACATGTGATTTCCTTCTTTTTCAGCCCTCCGCACTAGTCGATATAGACGGCAGTGAACAACTGTCTTTCTGGCACCTGATTTTTTCTGTAAAAACGAAACCCTCAAGAGAAATCGTCCTTTGCTTCCGTTCGCTGTCCAGTGAACCCCTGAAACCCTGTCTTGAACAAAATATTTTTTGGTTTCAATGCCAAAAAGCAATTGTTTCGTACATCCGGATTCTCGGTTGGCACCAGATGCTGGAGTGAGTTATAAATTGCGATATGTTGGAGCCATGGCAATTCGCGTTGCTTTCAAGTCTCTTGATCAAGAAAGCCGCACGAAAATATCTCTGTAAGTCGACTAGAATCTGCTCTGTTTTGACTCGGTTTGACGCCTTACTTTCACTTACAGCTCGGTTGTCTTTTCGCAAGATGTAGTCGCCTCTTGATGTTGATTGTTTGCCTATGAACGTTTCTATTTTTGGTAGTTAGGTCCCTTCCCGTCCCCTTTTTCTCTCCTCTCCCCATAGAGAGTTTACTTTTTTCCCCTCCGTTGTTTTGTGGCAGTTAAGCATCAATGTGAGCCACTGATGTATTGCTGTCCATGATGATGGTAATGATTGATTGATTGGTTAGTTTATGGGAAGCTATCCAACTTTGACTACTTTGAGTCTTCTACAACGAGTGGACCGCGCTACTTTGATCGGCCGGCTTTTCACCTTCAGCAAACAGCATAAACAACTCAACAGTTGATGGAGCTTAATTCGATCTACTGTGTTTATTACGCCTTGACTGTGTATTATGTCGTTATATGTATTGTACATGTGAAAAACATGGAGTGGCAAGCGTGCCACAACATGAGAGGGAAAATATGTGAAGGGATAGGGAAAGAAAAATTACATCGATACACACAGAGATTCGCAACATGAACACCATTGCCTTCTGTTCTTCGCCGTATCAGACAGTATCCACAACCACTGTCCTCCGGACCTCAGTCGGTATATGGGGAGCACCTTACTGAGGAAGAATTTAGAGTGAACCCAAGTCATACTATTTGATTACACACTCAATCGTTCAACCCAAAACCGAGAAGGAGAAAAGACACGGCAACACTTTATTGGAAGAACGAGTCGAAATTAGACCACAGAAGCTCTCAAATCATAAGACGAAGGGATTACCATACATGGCGGACAAGACGTGAAATTGATCAAATGAGACGACCGTACATACTAGTCATACACAGAGCGGATCAAATGGAACGGCCATATATGACAGTCAGGACGTCAGAGCAACCCACTTTAAAGGGAGCATCAGAAGACAATGCGAGAAAACAGTCTAGATAGCGCGCAGACGTTCTACCGCACGGGTGCAATCTGAGTGAGTGAGTAGAATCCTACCACCACCCCCGACCCTACCATCCGTACTTGGTCGGTCAGTCGATATGGGTGTGATGCGTTCTGGCTGATTCGCTAGGAGATGCGCCTCGCAATACATATGCTGGCCACCAGGCTGCCGCTTTCAGCCTTACCTACCACTCACAAACAAGGCCTGGTATCACAGTTGGCATTCGCAATGTGTGGTCAAGCCGACGAAGCCTGTGAGACGAGATCAGTGTGCTCAAGGGTCGATAGAGTCCAACCGTTTCGAAGACACGTCAGCGTACTTCGTCACTGCTGACACGGTGTTTCTACTACACGCCGCTAATGCTTCGGAGACACGATGATCGAAAATGGATACTCTATAGGCAACCCCTGTGTGAATAAACCAGGTCTTGGAGCCGTACAATGCGAATGTCCCTACAGTGGCGTTGCACACTTGGTCTTTCAGGAAAGACTGATTTGATTTCTGAATGTTCATGTACTTCTCAGGCACATCCTCCCTCGAC
Organism: Paragonimus westermani; assembly: GCA_008508345.1. NCBI lineage: Eukaryota > Metazoa > Platyhelminthes > Trematoda > Plagiorchiida > Troglotrematidae > Paragonimus > Paragonimus westermani. Next base: position 105,350 of record QNGE01001328.1, on the reverse strand, counting down.
TGAGAGTCCCAAAGTGCGGCACTTTCAACTGAACCAAAGACTCCTCCGACGTGCAGAAGAACAATTGTGGACCCTCTATACGAATGGCAGAGTTCAAACATCTGCCAGAGTGCAAAGACGTGATCGGTGCACCCACGACCGGAGCAAAACTCAGCTTAATCCTCACGGATATATATATATATATATGTTCATTTGAAGTACTGTTGTGGGTGTGTTCGGCTCAGCGTCCTGGGCGTCTTCTCAGGTTATGAGTAGGCTCACCGTTGGCTTCGCAGGTTACCTCACTCACACCTGAATTTCTGTTATCAGTTACTCGGATGAGACGGAAAAGCTTTCGAGAGCTCCCGGTAGCAACAGCGTGCTCCATCTCGATAGCGCGTTGTGTTCACTAGGCCTAACGATCCTCTCGTAATTGATTCCGGAGCTCCACACGAGTAGCCTTGCGGGCCGAGTTGCGCTCACTGCTGGACGGAATATTCCGACGAGCGTTTGGATGTTCCAGTGATCACAGAAATCCAGCAGCTGGCAGCTGAACGAATAGTAGTACCACGCGAGGCGATACCACACTTATACATTACATGCCGTGTATGTCTCCAATGTGCTTAAATGTCGCCGAGAGCATGGGGTCCTAGGCTAGAGGCAATCGCACCTATGACCGCGTTAGTTTAGATACGTCAATTCGTGGTTGACGACGAAGTGGTCTCGTAGCAAAACGCAAAGCGAACTTGACTCAACAATGTGTGATCTGAACTCACCCAGCTACATCAGACCGACTCGCAGTCTGGGAAACAGCGACGCCACCGATATCTGACAGCCATGTGGTCAGTCTGTGTTCCCGATTGATTCGACAATAGATGTTGCTAGGTGGCACATGAACGCCTAGAACGTCAAAAATTAGTACTTCCTAGAAACACACCATTATCAGCACAAAGCTGCAACAATCGTTTACTGTTTTTCGACGAACACCATAAGAGTATGAATCACATAAGGCTAGCTCATCAACGCTTAGCCTGCCTATCTAAGTTTTCAAGTCTCCAGCTGGTACAATAGGGTTCGTGCGCTGCGCAGTGCGCAGAAGGTTAAATTATGAAAATCGTCGTCGACTGCGTTTGGACTACTGTCTGGATGCGTATGCCGCAACAACAAAAAGACAACGTTTGCGATGGGCACTTCTTAATGCTTTAACCGTACCTTCGAGTCTGTCAGCGAAAAGGCGATTGCTGACGAAAATCCCATCAAACAGCGCCTTCCGTACGTATGCGCTTGAGCCAGTGGTTCTACCCATTCTTCTAACCATTCTTTTCTCCGGCTTTGTTGATGTAATGTGTGATGAATGGTCTGCCTGGCTTTTCATAGTCCAATGAGAACTTTGCTTTTAATCCCTGTTTTCTTCAGGTTGCACTAACCTTCACTCCTATCATGCAACGCTTCTTGTATTACACTTCAAAAATCTTTCTTCTTAGTATAGATCTTGTCATTATAGCCTCTCTCTGTTTAGTTTCCGAGAGATAGGGGTTTCCTTTCCTTATTAGCCAATCAAGTGGCTAACCAGCATTGGCCGGCTGGACAGAAAGGCCCCACTGGCACACCTCCCGGTCTTATTCCTTCGGGTTTACACTGGATATGTGGTGTGTTGGTGGAACTGCAATTGGTGCAGCGCAAGCCAGTTGCAGTGATATATAAGCGCAGGCGTCCTTTGGCTTCGGTCACTGTGACAGGCTAATCCGAATCGGATGCCGGCAACCGTGGTTCCTGGCAAGCACAGGTTGTACGCGCATAATGAAGCGGCTTACTGACCGAAATTGGAGCATCGAGCTAAAACCCTGAAGTCGTGTTTCAGCAGGATAACAGATATCGATGACGAAGTTATCTAAAGTAGGTACCAGAGCTTCCTGCTGGCCTATTTACGTAGGTATTCGAACATTGAAGCTGGCAAACCTAAAAGGTAATCGGGGAACAAGTGGCAGGTTGACGTTCTTCAACCAAGGAAACTGGTGTTTATCACGCGACCATTCTGGCTATGACTTCCGTCGCAAACAGTAACTGAGGCAAGTTTTTCGTATGTGTGTGGAAACCAGATCTGGGGTGTCATCAAACAGTGTTATATAATGAAAGAGGGAAAAATAAAACGCTGGCTTGGCGCGGTAAAACGTGACATGGAAGATAAGCCAGTCGCCGACACCTCGGCCAATGGGCTACGGTAGGATTACGAGCCAAAATTGGTAGTCAGTATATGTCTATGGATTCATGGTTATTGAGGCAGGATACTTCTTAATTGCCCAGGCCGAAGAAGGAGGTTAGCTTGGGAGGGTTCACCTGGAGCCTCTGGTCCAAAAGAAGCCTGGGTCACAAGGCAGCAGGGCGAATCACGGGATTCGCGGTTCATTGGGAGCCGGTTAGCAGTGGTGGTTTGGTTCATACACCCTTTGGATGGGATCCAACCATCCCAGCTACCTGGAACATGTTACGTACCCGTTGGGGTTGGTGGTCACCAGGGTGATTCACACGCCTTCCTCGGGATTTGTCCAAGGTTGGGGGGACTGTAAATGTCCGTACACCATACGGACGGCTCCCCAATATTTAGCCAGGGAACGCGCCTGTTGGCATTTGGTTAGGCCACCCGTTCACCCAGACATTGATGGGTTTTTCTTATGCCTATGGTGTTGCAGTCTTCTGCGTGTCGCCTCTCATAGTACTTAGAGACGGACCGAAAACAACCTAGCTGCCTCGCAAGAATACACCTTTCCGTTACTCCACTATCACTAACTTTGACCCCGCTACGTGTGCTGATGGGGTTTACCCAATCTTCTTCATACATGGCACGTATTGTATATTGCTTCATCTTTCAACATTAGTAACAAACAGTTCGTCGCAAGCCAATCACTGGACTTCATTTTGTACCCGTTAGGACGGGTCAACCCTAATCGCAGATGCGAAATCCGAAGTCATTTGTAATACAATGATCCAAAACGTAGCTATTGGCCCGAATATACTAATTGGACGTTAATAGACAAATCAGATTACTTGGAGCGTTCCTAGAACGTGCTGAATCTACCCTTCTCTTTCCAGGATGATTTATAATCCATTGTGATGGACAAATAGGTTGTAGACGCGAATATTCTAACACTCAGTGGAATATCTCAACATGGTGGTGAGATATGGTCGATGCCCATACGGAATGGGTTGTAGAAAACACGAGCGACCGACCGAGTGATCACTTAACAAGAAGTGGCAAACGAAAATCCACGACAGAAAGCACCAGTCAAACGCACAGAACCAGGCAGAGGTGCATGCCACGTTTAAATGGTAACCTCACAGCGCTGTGCACTGGAATTCCGGTTCATGAACGCGAGCACGTGAGTGGCGTGGGAACGTGCAAGTTGGACAAAAGAGTTCTTGCCTTATTGAACGGATTTTCGCTACACAATGAATACATCAGCATTGTGCAGTATTCTTAGACGGAACTAGTGAATTCGTTTTCCGCGCTTTTTTGGCGTTTTGGGCTGGGAATTTTCGGAGATTTCGAATCCAAGCTTTCTGACAAGAAAGATTTCGTTGTGAACAGTTAATTTGTTTACAGTCTTGCTGTTACGACGATGATAATACATTCCATTCACCTTGAGACCATCTCCTCTTTCACTATGACAACCGTCCACACCCCACCCTTGATGTCTTTCGTGATATCTTTGGTCTGAAATCCTTCGAGGCCTTCTGTTATGTAACGCAAGCGCCACCTAGGATAAGCGTTCCGTTATTGGTTGATTTAGCAGCTGAACCAATCACAAACATACCCGAACAAATAAGGTATGGTAGGACTTCAGCCCGGGTAATGCACAGTTTATTGACTGTTGTGGATATCGCGTTCTCACATGACACTTTTCTCACACCTGATAATTGCTCGCCTTTCACGACTACACCGCATAACAGTTCACTTTTTCTGAGCGATCTCACCTTCTGTTTACATCTCTTGATTAGCATCCTACTTCCATTTCCCGAAGTCGCCCAAATCAACTTCGTATCGGTGTTTTTCTAATTATTGACCCATGAAATGGGCAGTAATCGTAACCCGTTTCTGCACTGATTCGATTCGCTATCTAACCCCGTCTTCTGCTGTCCTGACTTGAAGGGGACTGGGCGGAAATCGAAATTTGGTGGTGGAGTGTACTCACAATGCTCGTAATGTTTCAGTAACTTCAGTAGTTGCTGCCACAACCACAGGACCAGCATGGAGACTCCCAATAGGACCTTATTAAAGCACTGACGCGTAGTCTGATGATTCAGTCCCTGGCTGTCAACAAAACCACCCTAGTATTCTGTCGCATAGACGGTCGTGAACTCAATAACTGAATTTATTTAAGGCGCATTGCCGCGGTCGACAGTTGGGGGCGTGGTTCAAGACATTCATAGGCCGACCTTGTTAAGCAGGCTGATGCCTGCACAAGTCGAGCACCGCAGAGCGTGAAAACCTTGCCAAATTCACTCTTCTTTCGAGTTTTTGAGACCCGCAGTTTGCGGAGACCGTCTAAATCCTGCCCAACTCGTTTGGCTAACATCGTTCATTGCTAATTGTTTGACACCAACTCATGAACCTGGCGAATATTGCGCGGATGACTTCGTAACGTACACAGGAACGGTAACTTGGGAGAGTGAACATTTCAGGCTCCACGGTGGCCGGCGGTTAATTTAACTGCATAGTCTTCATCTCAGGGTGCACACGTCCGAACAGGTGTTCGCATCTAAATGAAGCACAACCCAAACCTGACTCTCAAGTCGGGCACAACAGATTGCCAGCGTTTATTCATTCTCAAACACGACGCGGCTATAGTAAAAAAAGTCACCGCTTAGCAAATTTGCTTCCATGTATGCTGTTATCTCATCATCATCATCATCATCATCATCATCAAAACAGCCATGAGCCTTACCAAAAGGTACTGTGGCTCGGGCCGCCGCTCACCTCAACAGTGACGTGGAATATCCTAAAAGGAAAGAGTACTACGAAGGACAAAAAAGATTGAAGAAGACTAAATGGAAGAACTAGAAATGGTATGGATACAGG